>APFE031408234.1:73024-112970 GCA_000404065.3 Pinus taeda
CATTTTGGGAAATTCCAACCAGAGACGATTATATTAAAATATTTAATATTTTTAATAGGGTTCCTAATTCTAAACTTAGGAAATTTAAAATATTAATGGGTATTGATCTTATTGTGGGTGAATATTTTAGATAAAGACAGAGATCAAGTCAAAATGATTTGAGCTTTTGATTAGCATTAGTGGACTTTTGAGGTCTAAAATGGGCCTCCTAAGAAAAATGTACAATGAAAATAATCTTTATAAGTACTAACATGGTTCAAGATGATGATGTCAACCATGGGGGATGATTCACCATTTTTGGAGTAAAAAAGTAAACTATTAAAAAATAATAAATAATAAAACTACCTTTTTCAATTCGTATTTTTAACTTCTCCCTAAGGTTTTACTCAAATTTCGAGTGGGATTATTCGTTGGATGCAAAATTTAATTCCTCATCCAAAGAGTACCCATGTTGTATACTTTTGATAGACTCTGCTATATGAAAAATGAGAAATACATGAAAACAACGTGATTGCAATAACATTTTTCATGTATTTCTCATTTCTCATGTAGCAGGGTCCATCAAAAGTATGAAACATGGGTACTCCTTGGATAAAGAATCAAATTTTGCATCCAACGAGTGTTTCCGCTCAAAATTTGAGCTAACCCATAGGGAGATAAGTGGAAAATATGAGTTGAAAAAATAGTTTTTCCTTTTTTCCCCCTAAAATTTGATGATTTAA
Organism: Pinus taeda; assembly: GCA_000404065.3. Taxonomy (NCBI): domain Eukaryota; kingdom Viridiplantae; phylum Streptophyta; class Pinopsida; order Pinales; family Pinaceae; genus Pinus; species Pinus taeda. Next base: position 73,747 of record APFE031408234.1, read on the forward strand.
TTTAATCTTATTTTATTATTTCCACTATTATTTTATAATTTCCTTAGGAGGCCCATTTTAGACCTAAAAATTCACCTGATGGAGTTAACCTAGGCCGTTGGTTACCCAACAGGAAGATATAAGAAGGGGCTTGAGTGTCATTTGGAAAACACACTGAGAGATTAAGAAAATCTATTTTCTGAAGTGAGAAGTTCTCAAGAGGAAAAATTGATTGAGGAGATTTCTTGTAGTAGAGGGGCAATGAGAATATGGAAGAAGGAATTTTCGGAGAGTATGAAGTAGAGGGAGGGAAAAAAGACACCCAGAGAAAGGTTGATGTTGGCCCACACAGTGTTGACGTAGAGGCAACATATTCCTTGAGGGGAAGTCAAGTTCCCTGCTAAGGGAAGTCGAGTTTTAGTTGTGGGGAGCCGGGGAGTGAGTCCAGGAGGTAGACGCTCAATTTTCTCAGCAAATAAAGGATTCAGAAGAGGGGCAGCGTAACACCCAACAAGGGTGATGTAGAAATTTTCCAGGAGTAAGTAGCTATGCGCAAAGGCCACGTAGAGGGAGACACAGAGCCTCCAGTTCAGCAGGATCAATGATTGATTCTCCCAGTGACAAGGTGAGATCATCTCACTAATATTTTGTCTAATATTCTCTCTGTTTCAAATTGTTAGATGAGCATCCTAGAATTGTACTAAGATTTTCTTCTGCATAATAATAAAATCCTCTGAGCTGTTGCACCAGTTTTCTCGCATTGGGTTTTTTCGGGGACATTTGTCAAAAAACTATGGTGTCCTATGTTTTTGTATTTCCTTGCTCAATTTCTATGTTTTAGAATCACATTTAATTTGGTATAGGATGTTTCAGTAATTTACTTCAATGTTTCAAGAAGAAATCTGAAATACTTTTGTAATGTAATTTACGATCTAGGTGAAGTAGATTCAATTGGTTGCAGTAGGATTCCTGAGATTGTTAGATCTAGGAATTTTCACAGAAATTAGGATAGTGTTAGGAAGAATTTCCAAAGGGAAACCATTTTTCCCCAATCAAAGTCCATTTTGTCTTAAAGAAGCTTTCATGAATAATTAAAAAAAAAATTATTATTAAGTCGACCTTGTTTAATTGGAGGGAAGATCATTTTATTCAAAATTTAAGGTTGGTTTCAAAAGCTTCATGTCAGCTCTCTTTAAGGGTTGTGACCCTTCATGGTATCAACTATAAATAGGCAGTTGAATTAGTCATTTTAGGCGAGAGGTATTTAGATATCTCTTTGTACTTAGCATTGTTTGAGGTCTTCGTTCATAATTATTCTCTTGTCCTTGTTTTGGAAATACTCTCACATTGGCATCTCTGTTCTACCCACATTAAGGTGCTCTCGAACAGCTACTGCATGGTATATCCTCTCGCTGGCTATAATATGGTACATCTTCTCGCATGGCTATAATATGGTATCTACACCCTCGCTCATGACACAAGCCTTAAGCTATAGGTCTATACTTACACATTTGCCTCAAGTATTTTGTTGCAAGACTATGTATATATATGATCTCGCATGATTATGTGACTCACATGGAATTTCTATTTGATGACTCTTACATTGTATGGAAGCATATTAGTCTTATTGTGTTGGCATGGATTCACATCTCTATCATCATTGTATTGAATATAATCTTGTATCTCAATATAATGGTGTATAGCTATGTTGATGAGTCTCAGCATTATTATATGGTGCTATGTCTCAACATTAGTCCACAAGTTTACATCATACTATTATATATAGTCTCAACTTATTATGTATGGCCTCATCATTATGTATGGTCTTTGCTCATGTATGAATATAATCTCTATGGTATAATCGAGCCTCGTTAAGTATGGAATCAATCCCTCTGTATGGTATTGATAATAGGATATTAATACTTTGTTCTCTCATTAACGTTACAAGCATGCCATTATGGCAAACATGTATATATATATATATATGGTATGGGAGATAATGTTTTTGATATGGCAAAAGATGTCTTGGTATGGTAGACAACATGTATATATATGGTATGGAAAACAAGATGTACATATACGTAGGTATGACAAATAATGCTTTGATATGGAAGACAATGCTTTTGATATGGTAGAAAACATGTACGTATACATGGTATGACAAACAATGTTTTGATATGGAAAACAATATATGTATATATATGACATGGCAAATAGTGTATCCATAACATGGTAGTCTCCCTAGTGACATGATATAGTAGACATGGCAGATAGTTTGATGTATCACGATATAGAGTATGTATACTCTGTTTCTCTTGATCGATACACTCTGTTTCTTTATAATATGGTTGGCATCGATATGCTTTGTTTTTCTTTGGGATATGACATTGGCACACATTGTTCCTTTGTATGGTTAGCATCATTGTTTCTCTGAAGTATGAATGGAATTCCAGTTGAGTATGTATGGTTTCATATAGTGGTATGCCATCATATATATGTATATAGCCAAAGCATTATAGAATCAGAGAAACCCTTTGATTCGAATATCTATGCAGAGATCCTAATAGTATGACTTGGCAATGTCTAACAATAAGAAAAAAATGTATAGACATTATTGCTATGATTCAGTGATGACATGATGAAAAATGTTTCCATGCTAGTGAGCGTGTTGCCTTGATATTGATGAGAATGCCTCTATATGGTGATATGATATCGACTCTTTTGGATTTGCTTCAATTCACAAGCGAAGATATGAACTGACTCTTGTTGACGCTAGGAGGCCTCGTGTTTGATGATGATGTCTCACTATTATTGTACTTTGTATCTCAGCTAAACAATTGATGAATATCTAATAGAAGAAGAATTGAATTATGGGTTTTCCCCCTTGTGGGGTTTTTCCCTTGTTTCCGACCAATTCTGGGGTCTCTATTTATGCATGCTTTTATTATTGCTCCTTTATGTTTCGTTGCTATGTTGAAGTTATTTTTCTTTCTACAAAATTTTTGTTGTTATTATGTTATTACGCCAATATGGGGTGAATTCAATAGGGAAAATAAGTAAATGCAATTATCTAAAGCAAGGAACAATCAAACCATGAAATTTTAAGATGGTATCAAAGCTGGGCTAAAGAAAATTCAGGGGGATCACCCCAAGTAGACACCGATGTTGGAATCAAGTAAGAAGTATATGGAAAATACCTTAAAGAAGAATAGGGTTTGAAGGAAACTCTAGGAATACACGACAAGGTTAGGGTCTGAGAGAATCCCTTGAAGTGACCTTGAATATAACTTATGTTCTTTTTCATTGAGATCCTAATGTGAAGAAGAATTTTCTTGTTTAGTATGAAGCCACTGAGCTAGGGTTTGGTAACCTTGATGTGAAATAAGGCTAAGCATGAGAAACAATCAAGAAAAAGCCATTGAATTACTTATATATCTATGACAAATTCAAAGAAACCCCAGGAAAATGTATGATCCAGATTCAGTACTTCGATGAGCAGGTTGTGAAAATTTCTAAATAGAAATCCAACTGCAGTGATTAATATTATTTCTTCTACTTATTATCTAAGAAATAAGTTATTCATAGTGTTCTTACGACAGATCTGGAAATATATTCTACTGCATCCTTCACAATTAAAATATTGCAGAAAGTTAATGCACTGAAAATTACTGACACAAATACAATCACAATGATACAATTATTTTTGGGCAATCATCCCCAGAAAAACCCAACGTGGGAAAACCGGTGCAGTAGATGAGGGCTTCTTTATTATTCTTCAATAAAATCTCATGTACAAGTTACAACCAGGAAAACAAAAGTGAGAAAATTTACAGACACTTCTTAAAAAATCTCTAATCCAGGTGAAGTACTCCTCTTCCCTCTAAATCCTTCTACGTCCCTCTACGTCAATTTTCCCACACTGGCCCAATGTCTAGCTTCCCACGCAGTCCCAACATCAACCTATCTCTGCGCCGCCTCTTTCTGCATCAACATGCTTCTTCGTTGTCTCTCCCTGCTTTGCATCTTTCTGTCTTGCACTCTCGAATGATATTGATGCCCTCTCTTCCTTTCTCACATGCAACTCTCCCTCTTATTCGATTTTCTCTTACTAAACTTTGACCAGTGAGAAAATCAATCTTACTTGGGTAACTAAGTGCTCATCAAGCCTCCTCCTACAATCCTCTTGTTGGTCAATCAACGACCCAGATTAGATCCTAATCAATGGCTAGGATCATATTGACTTGATCTCTTCCTTTTTCTAGAAGTTTCACTCACAGTTTAGTTTAATACCCATTAGTTATTTTAATTTCCTAATTTTAGACTTAGGGTCCCATTAAAAATAATTAATTATTTTAATAAAACTGTCTCCAGGTGGAATTTCCCAAAACGACTTCTGGGTATTGGGTAATGCATATGTCTAAGCATCCCTGCAAAATTCGATACTTAGAGCACATCCGATGCTACCATAAATCAACACTCCCTCTTAGTGAGGAATGTGCTCTAGTAATGTAACCTTCTGAAGCATCACCCTGTTCTATAACATCTTCCTCTACGCTTGTTGTTGTATGACATCCTACCCACCAACTACTGTGCAAATGTTGCATCTGTATTGTTGCTGACCCTTCCACTTGTCAATAGTACATCCATACTAAAACTCCCTTTTCCACTGTAACTGAGAAAGCACATGTTTCTGCTACTAAAACAAATTCTCTACCATACCCATCTTCTCTCTAAATTGAATGAACTTATTCTTCCGAAAGACTTTGTGAGTATGTCTGCTAACTGATCTCCTGTGGGGACATACTGTAGCTGTACTTCCCCACACTGAACATAGTATCTGATAAAGTGACATCTCATATCAATGTGTTTTGATCGATCATGAAATACTGGATTCTCAGAGAGTTTGATACAACTCTAATTATCACAGTAAACCTTGGTCGCTTCCATCCTTTTTTTTGAACAAGCTCACAAGGAGTTTTATGATCCATATAGCTTCGCACATCGCTGTGCTGGCTGCCATATATTCTGCTTCTATTGAGCTCAGAGCTACCAATTTCTACTTCCTACTGCACCACAATATCATTCCCGATCCAACACTAAAGTAGTACTCCGAGGTACTTTTTCGATCTACTAAACTACCTACCTAATCTACATATGTGAACCCATTCAATCTGACATCCTCCCCTCGAAAGTATTTCAACCCATATCATAATGTTCCACGCACATACCTAAGAATGTGTCTAACTGCCGCCTAATGCACCCCTTTTGGTTCCACCATCAACTGACTGAGTGTTGACAACAAAGCAAATGTCTGCCCCAATATTGGCTAGATACATAAGCAACCCAATGAATTACTTGTATAAGGTGGGGTCCACTTCCTTGTCTCTTGATGCATCTATTTTCTTCCAGTTGGTGATCATGGGAGTACCCATGGGTCGACAATCCTACATTCTGAATCTCTTCAGAATCTCTGTAGCATATCTTCCTTGTCTAAGGAATATCTCCCCATTCTTCTGCCAAACTTCCAACCCTATAAAATAATGCATCAACCCCATGTCTTTCATGTCGAATTCAACTTCAAGATTCTTCTTGCAATCCTATATGAGCCTGCATGACCCTGTTAGGAACAAGTCATCTACATATAGTACTAGAATAAGTGGTTTATTCTCTACCATCAAATATAGATATTGGGATCAACATCATTTTTTATAAATCCTAACTGCTATAAGTAATTATCAATCCAACCATACCGTGCTTCGGGTGCCTACTTAAGCCCATACAAGGCTTTCTTTAATCTATAAACATGAGTTCTCTTCTCATGAGTTTTGAAGCCTTCAGGCTGTTCTATATACACCTCCTCTTCTATCACCCCATTCAAGAATGTTATCTTGACATCCATCTAGTGAATCTCCCATCCCACTTTAGCTGCTAGGGATATAATGGATCTGATAGAGGTGTATCGAGCAATTGGGGTGAAGGTCTCTTCATAGTCTCTTCCTTCTTTCTGAGCATACCCCTTTGCCACGAACCTAACCTTGTACTTATCTATACTACCATATGCAGCATACTTGATCTTGTAGATCCATCGTGATCCTACAACTTATCTATCTTTTGGTCTAGGTACTTCTTCCCAGACATCATTCGTCATGATAGAGTTGTACTCTTCTACCATGGCATCCACCCATAATTGGTGTTGAATAACTTCCTGAAAGCTAGAGGTTTATTCCACTTGAACTACCAATGCATGGTATCTATTAGGTTGCCCACACTACCTTTTCTCGTTTATAAGAGCTCCAACAAACGCCTCTGCGTCCCTCAGTGTCTTCTGTACTTCTCTACTGGTTCTACCACTGGTGGTGGGAGGCTTAATGAACTCCTCCTCTTGATCTTGTTGTTCCATTTGCCAAGAAATATCTGGATTTCCTCCTTCTGAGGAGATACTGGTATTGGTCACTGTACTCGATCCAGGTGTCTGTCCTCCTTGCTACCTTTGTTTCTCTTGGATTAGTGGAACATCTCCTAACTAAACTTCTGCAAGCATCTCACAAGATTTCCTGAAGGCTCTATCTTCCATGAACTTTGCATCGCGTATCACTACAATCCTCCTACTACTAGGAATGTATATTCTATATGCCTTTGAGGTCTCGCTATATCGTACAAGATACCCTTTTTCTGCAGTCTGATCCAATTTACTGTGTTTCTCATCTGGTCTAAGATGACTGACTTTTGGCTTCTTCCTTGTGAAGACCCCTTCGGGCGCTTTCTTCCCCAATGCTCTATGAGGATTTCTGTTCTAGATATACACCACAATGTTACAAGCTTCTACCCATAAATACTTAGGTAGATCCTGATCATATAACATAGCTTTGACTGCGCCAACAATCGTTCTATTTTTTCATTCTGCTACTCCATTCTGCTCCAGATTATATGGAGTTGTCCACTCTCTCTTGATGCCCTCTTTTGTGCAAAAATATGTGAAGTCTCTGTCCATATATTCTCCACCATTATCTGAACACAATACCTTTATCATTTTCACATTTGTATTTTCAATGAGAGCCTTAAACTCTCTAAATCGATCAAAGACCTCATCCTTGGTTTTTAAGACATAGATCCAGATTTTTCTAGAGTGATCACCAATAAAAGCGATGAAGTATTTGCCACCACTAAGAGCTCTTGTGGACATTGGACCACATATATATGAGCGTATCAATCCCAATACACATTATTCTCTATTGTTACTTCTGGAAAAAGTTGCTTTAGCGTACTTCCCTTGTATGCATCCTCGGCATAAGTCATCATGCTCACTACTAAGGATTGGTACTCCTGTAACAGTCTCTTTGAGAATCCTTAATGCTTAATGGTGTAAGTGTCCCATTCATCTATGCAATAATTCATTTCATTCCTTTTCACCATTATAGTTGCTGCCTATTAGTGCTATTGGTGACTCAAGCTGCAACCTATACAAGTTTTTGCTTCAAATCCCAATTTGTCTTTTCTTCTTCTAGCTTGGATGCTTGATGTATACTTTCTTTCCTATGAAGTATACATCGTATCCCCTGTCCTGCAACTGGGACACTGAAATAAAGTTCATTCCTAATCCTGGCACATGCTAAACAATGGTGGCTCAGATGCTAGTCCTTGGTTCCCTCTGAAATGTTATGGTGCTGCTCCCTACTAGAGTACATTTCGTTCTGTTTCCCATAGTAATATGGAAGTCCATTTGTTCTTTTTGATAGCTCGATAAATGTTCTCATACTCCAACCATATGAGTTGAAGCCTCACTATCAATGTACCAAACATCTGCTAACACTGAATTTGCTAGGCATGTAAATTCTTCTTCTAATTTGGTAGACAGCTCTGAGACACTTTGAGTATCCATCTTATGCCGATTTCTGATGCTATCCTGCCCCAACAACTGTTGTAGGAAAAATTGCGTACCACTTCAAAAACCCCTCTCGTTGAATCTTCTGTTGCCTTGTTCCTTTTGTCCTTGACATATTTCGATCAAGAAAAATTACCTCTCTTTCGACTCACTCCGAGAGAGTTTTACCACGAAAATTTGATCCTCTAGCTTGAATTGCGCAAATCCCTTGGATATTTGAATTACTACCCCCGCAGGAATTTCGAATTCCTCTCTTCCTTCAACGCTGGATATTTCGACTTCTCTCTTCTACTTTACCTCAGCTTTGATACCATGTGAAAATTTCTAAATAGAAATCCAACTGCAATGATTAATATTATTTCTTCTACTTATTATCTCATAAATAAGTTATTCACAATATTCTTACGACAAATATTGAAATATATTCTATTGCAACCTTCACAATTAAAATATTGTAGAAAGTACATGCAAAGAAAAATACCAGCACAAATACAATCACAATGATAATTATTTTTGGACAACCGTCCCCGGAAAAACCCAATGTGGGAAAATCAATGCAACAAATGAGGGTTTCCTTATTATTCTTCAGCAAAATCTCATGTACAAGTTACAACGAACAAAACATAAGTGAGAAAATTTACAAACACTTCTTGAAAATATATGATCTAGGTGAAGTACTCCTCTTCCCACTGAATCCTTCTGTGTCCCTCTGCATCAATTTCCCCACATTGGCCCAACGTTTAGCTGCCTATGCAGTCACAACGTCAACTTGTCTTTGCGCTACCTCTTTCTACGTCAACCTTCTTCTTCACTATCTCTCCCTGCTCCCTATCTTGCTATCTTTTACTCTCAAATGATTATGATGCGCTCTCTTCCTTTCTCACCTACAACTCTCCCTTTGATTTGATTTTCTCTTGCCAAATTTTGACCAGTGAGAAAATCGATCTTACTCGGGAAACTGAGTATCTACCTCTGGTGTGTTCTCCAAGTGCCCATCAAGCCTCCTCTTATAATCCTCTTGTTGATCAATCAACAACCCAAATTAGATCCTAATCAGTGGCTAGGATCATATTGACTTGATCTCTTACTTCTTTTAGAAGTTTAACCCACAGTTTAGATTAATACCCATTAATTGTTTTAATTCCTAAGTTTAGACTTAGGGTCCCATTAAAAATAATTTATTTTAATAAAACTGTCTCCGGGTAGAATTTCCAAAAACGATTTCTAGGTATTAGACAATGCATGTGTCTAAGTCTCCCTGCGCATTTGGGACTTAGAGCACATCCAATGCTACCATAAATCAAAACAGGTCTCGGGAGCCAGTGAGATCAAAAGTACAAAGAAGTTGACATATGAAGGATTGAGAGGAAGAGCAAGCCTCAAGAAGGTGCCGATGTAGTAAGAACAGGCCTCAAGGCGGAGCTGGTGCTGGAAAATGAGGAAGCCATTTTTTGGCTAGAGCCCACAATAGATAATGGCAACATGAAGAAGATTGAATCCTACTTCATCATCAGGTACATTTTTATTATGGTCATTTACTTTGTTGATATGGCTCTTGCTCTTGTTATGGGGTCATCCTAGGTACATCAAATGGATGTAAGATCAAAGCCCTCATCAATGATAGTAAAGAGGATGTGGAGCCACCATGTGACTACAATGGTATTCAGGCCTTGATGGAAGAACTAAAGTCCCCAGACTAATGACTTAATATTCCTCCTGTTCAAAAGGAGGTGACTATAATATATTTGAGAGGTTCCATGGAGAAGCTGAGAACAATGTGTCCTTTATGAAAGGAAATTTCGTATTGTCCAAAATGGTGTAGTTTTAGATTCTTCTAGAATATTGTGATAAGATCCTAACTCTTGCGGTTTGATGCATATTTTCGAGAAGTATGTGAAGAAAGCTTCCTCCATGATGTTCTTAAGGAAGAAGCATACCTAGAGCCACCTTAGGGCTTTGAGGTACATGAGTAGGAGTCTCATGATTTTAGGATTGGTACACTCAGATTGATGGTCATATGCTCCAAACTCCAACCTCTCTTCAAGGTTGTAGGGAAAATATGTTGTTAGAAACTACGTATGATAGTGAAGTAGTAGAGAGAGGCTCCCTTTTAGTCACATATTTGATGGAATCCATGACGAGTAGGCATTCAAATGATTCTTTCTTTACAAATGTGCCAGATAGAGCCTTAATGTGGTTCACTGCTAAACATGTGTTGATCATGGGCACACACTGACGGATATTCGATGGTTACATTGATGTTGATACCATTATTAACAAGAAAGTACATTCGAGTGTAGCTATATGTTGAGATCTCTCATGATTTCTGAAAGAGTTTGGATATTGGGGCATAGAAAATTGTTTCTAGCATGACTAGCCATGAGGTAGTGTGAGCGAGACATCTCAACATGGGCATGTATTGAACTTGATTGTGACATATTATAGGTTTCGGCACACATGACAAGTTTAGGCATCATTGTATCTGAAATTTGGCACAAAGGGAGCAATGAAGCTCCAGTTCAGAGGGAGCATGTAAGGCTCCAACTATGATTTTTTGTGGCATTGGAGTAGTGAGGCTTCAACATGGTTTTCGAATGATGGACATGCAGACTATTGGATTCTTATGTTGTAGCATGAGGTGGACCTGATTTTCTCTTGAATTCATGCACTATGGACAGGACTAATGACCGTAATCGTAGTGAAGGCATTGATGAGAAGTAGGGGTCTAGGTTGATTGAGATGTTAGGCCCCTATACTACTAGTGTAACCCCTTATCGTTATTAGTACAACCCCCTTATTATATTGTTGTACCCATGTAGTCCCCATATTGTTACTATTGTGCCCCATAGAAGCCCACTATTGTTATTATTGTGCCCTTTATTATTGTTATGTCGGATTTGATTATATTATGACCCCTTAGACTCATATATATAGAAAGGAGGTCTTTTCATTTGTATCATCCAAGAATTTTTCATTTGTGTAATGTAAAGGAGGTTGCCCCTCGAAGAGGCTTATTTCTAAGGCATTCATCTATCTTTTCTATCTTTTTGTGAGCTGGTTTCATAACATTTGGTATCAGAGCTTTGGATTCTAGGGTTTCGTTGCTCCAAATTGGTCATCGTGGCATTTTCGCTATAAATTTTTTCTATGATGTTTCAGAAGTGAACACAAAGATCCATTTGAGATTAAATCACACCGAAACTCATGTCCGAATTTCAGAGATTTTGGCGCTATATTTGCGGAGAAATGATTTGAGGAAGTTGGTCTTTTTGTAGACTCCTAAATTACATTCCAAACAGGTGACCTGGGGAAAATCGTCATAACTTTTGTTTTGAGCATCAGATTGAAATTTCATAAGAAGTTACAGAAAGAGAACAGGCTATAGTTTCTTGTGTATATTTTTCAAATCCTAAGGTTAACACAGTGACAAGTGGAACTTCATACAAGTTCAATCTTCTGAAAAGGTATATAATCAGGGCATCTTAGGAGATTGTTCATAACTATTTCTTAGAGAATCTAAATTTGATCAGATTGGTGGCATTGGAAAGAGGATACAGAGGGCTACTGTAGGTCGCAATTTCAGAACTAGAAGAACTGAAATTACAGAGTTATAGTCATTTGAAGATCAAGCTCCTAAAATTAAGAAAAGGCGATATGAGGAAGTTTGATGGCAAGGATCCGGTAAATTAGATACTTCAGATGGAGCAATATTTTGATCTACATGGTGTACCACTGTTACGAAAGGTATTTATTGCATCTTCATATTTAGAACCGGATCAATTTTTATGGTATAAAGGGCTTTGTTCTTGTAAACAACTTGTTATGTGGTCAATTTTCACGGAGGAAATGATAGCACATTATGAGGATACAAAGAGCAACACCTTCTTTAGAGAAACACCACAACAATTGGAAAGAGTAAAAGGGATTTGTTACATAATGGAAAGTAACATTATGGCAACAAGGAATTTTACCCCTCATAACTATAAAGATGGAAAGTTTTGTTTCTCTTAGCCTTCCACAACCTATAAGGGTTACACCACAACAATTGGAAGAAAAAAGAGAAAAAGGGCTTTGTTACAATTGTGATAGCAAATGCACTAAAGGTCATAAGTGTGTTGAGAAGAAATTATTTTACATAGAGTATGAAGAGGAGGAAGAAAAGGGTCAAGAAACATCAAAAGAAGAGGATATATGCTACGACCCAACCCCAGAGAAAGAAGAAATGAATCAGACTTTATCTTGTAAAGCATTGGCAAGAATTACCACTCCTCAAACTCTCAGGATAGAAGGACATATCAAGAAGAAAGAGGTGCAAGAAGTGAAAATCACATCGAGAAAGAAGAAATAAATCCAACCATATCTTGTAATTCATTGGTCGGAATTACCACTCCTAAAACTATCAAGATAGAAGGACATATCAAGAAGAAAAATGTTCAAGAAGTGAAAGATCACATTGAGCATCACAAAATGAATCCAACCATCTCTTGTAAAGGATTGGAATAAATTACCACTCCTCAAACTCTAAATATAGAAGTACATATCAAGAAGAAAAAGGTTCAAGTAGGGAAATATCACATCGAGCATCAACAACAAGTTCTCCAACTTTTAAAGGATAACGCCACTTTGGTGAAAAATTGAATGAAACAACATGTAGATCAAAATTGTAGTGAAAATGTTTTGATGTAAGTGATTGGGTATTTTTACTATACATCTCAAGCAAGCTATTTATGAAAAGGAAATGTTGGCAATACTACATGCACTTAAGAAATGGCGAGCTTACCGAATGGGAAGACACTTCAAGGTAAAAATGGATCATGATAGTCTTAAATACTTTTTAGAACAACTATTATCTTTAGAAGAACAGAAAAAATGTGTCACAAATATGTTGGGTTATGACTTTGACATCATCTATAGAAAATGGAAGCAAACTTTTGTTGCAGATGTACTCTCAAGAAAGGATGAGGATGTGGAAGCATTGTTTTATGCTATTTCTATTATCCAACCAGATTGGATAAACGAAGAAAGGGATGAATCGAAGAAGGATGAAGAATTATGGCCACTTAATCAAAAGTTGCAAAAGATCCTAATTCAAACAATATTGCCAGAAATTGAAGAGGAAGGAAAAATCATATTGGAACCTGGAGCAGTCACAGAAACAAGAACCCGACAGCTACGAAATCGATCAATTTCAGAGTATCTCATCAAGTGGAAGAACTTACCGACTGAATATTCCACATGGGAGGACAAGAATTTTATACAGAAGCATCAAGAACTACTCAAGCATTGAGGACAACACTTTTTGAAGGAGAGGAGCATGTTAGGCCCATATACTACTAGTGTAACCCCTTATTGTTATTAGTACAACCCCCTTATTATATTGATGTACCCATGTAGTCCCCATATTGTTCCTATTGTGCCCCGTAGAAGCCCACTGTTGTTATTATTGCGCCCTTACATTATTATTGTTATGTCGGCTTTGATTATATTATGACCCCTTAGACTCCTATATATAGAAAGGAGGTCTTTTCATTTGTATCATCCAAGAATTGTTCATTTGTATAATGTAAAGGACGTTTCCCCCTTGAAGAGGCTTATTTCTAAGGCATTCATCTATCTTTTCTATCTTTTTGTGAGCTGGTTTCATAACATGAGAACATTGAGTATTACTCTTTCCCCCTCTTTGAGCTCCTAGGGTGAGGAATTGAGCTTGTGGTCTCCTGGGGATGAGGGACCTTGAACCGATATGGTGTGTAGAGATTTATGATCTCCCCTAATTAGAGTATGCCCTAGTTCACGTCCTTCCCACCTTGTGGCATAACCTCTGCATCTGGCCACTAGGATGAGGGACTTGGGTTGGAGTGAGAGGCTCACTTAAGTTGGCAGATACAAGTGTTCTACCATTCAACTGTGAGGGTCATGAATGGGAAGATCAGTGAACAATAGGGTCTAAGTGATTCTTACCTTCGGTGAGTTGATCTTTGATATTGTCTAGACAATAGTGCTTGTATGATTCAATTAATCTCCCTATTTGTCCCCCTTGTGGATTTTGGTTTCCCACTAATGATGTAGATATGGATTTAGGGTGGTAGCAAGGCTCCCCTATGATATGGATGCAGGGTGGTAGCAGAAGGCTCCCCTGTGGTGATTCTTTTTCTTTAGATTGTAACATCATTGTTCACCTGATGATCAAAGGAAATGAGATTAGAATTGATAAACTTTATGCTTTAGATGTGATGGAGGATTGATCTCCCCTACCTTTGATTATTCATTCTTCTTCTTCTTCTTCGACTAGATGTGTTAAAATTGATAACTAGGGCCAAATTGCACCTTGGGATAGCTCTCTTGATGAAGATGATGATTGCATTATATTCCTCTTTTTTAGAGGACCAAGATTGATATAAATATCATCTGATTTGGACAAGAAGTATGCTTTTGAATTTATGCCCACTCATGTTATCGAATGTTGTTAAGTATATATGTTGTAGTGAAAGTAATGTTGGTTGAACCAATAATAGAAAAAAACCTACTACTAATGGGAATATCAATAATCATAATAATTGTTTCTCTGGTGCGAATAAAATAAGATAAGAAACATAAAATAAAAATAAAAATATAGTTATAATTATAATTACAATTATAATTAATAATTAAACTAGCCTAGATCCATATTAAGTACATATATATGAGAGGGATCAAATCTCTCTTCAGTCTAAAAAAGGTTTGAATTTCAAGATATTTTAGATAGGACATTACAACATCTCTACCATATTTCATTGCACAACAATTCTAGGAGCAATTAAAACTCTAAATGCTCTTATAAAAATAAAATTGTTTAACTATGTTTTCAAATATTTTAACCCATAGCAAAACATAAGATTGTGTATATTTGCTTCACAAAAAAATTATACACACATATATTAGTTATTAAATTACAATAAATAAATAAAAATATTCTAGAATAGTGAGAACAAACACAAATAACCACTATAGATCCATCATAACTCTAGATATACCATGCAACTAGAGGATCTTGAATCTCGAGATGCAAACATTTTTTTTCGAGTGAAGAGATTTGATCCCCTCACTACATAGAAGATAAGGAGATAACATAGATCCAAGATTTAATTGTTATGGTTATATTAGATAATAATCCCATGGAAAAATCCATGGATTAGTAATGATATGGGAAAAATAGGCTACATTACATAAGAATACTATGGGAAAATTCAAGTGTAAGATGTGAAAAATAATCTTATTTTAGCTTTCATTTTATTTTATTTTGAGCTAGTCAAGACGTTAAACATTGCAACAGGTCTACCATACTAGACTTGAAAGGTGCAAAAAGGAATAAATTTATATTTTTTGTACTAGGAAAGCAAAGATGAAATCTACAAAAAGGAGAAGGACTCACTAAACCCTTATTTTTAAGTATTTTTCCTCTTTCAAAACATGAACTATTCTTTCTCCCTTTTCCTTTTATTTGATAAACTAGTTGGCAATTGTTTTGCTACGTATTTGATAAGCTAGTTGGCAATTGTCTTGCTCCATGATGCAATTTGGAGAGAGCTTAGGAAAACTAGCTTCAAAGAGGAGAACATGGACTCCGGACAAGGATCAAATACTATTGGATGTTGTAGAGAAAAATGGTTGTGATACTTGGGACGACATAGCAAAAGTTGTAGGTAATTCCAACAACAAAAAAGTATTATTATTCATTAGTTATAAATTACATAATACGGCCTGTCAACTATGGTATTGAACTATAATATTTATATTTTCTCATCCACTATAAATATTATGTTTTTAACTAATGAAATCATTTAAAACATTATTTGTAATATAAGTTATTATGTTTTTTTCCCTAGAAAATCTAAGCTTTATTTTGGTTTATCACAAGGAAACAATTAGATTTTTACATATGGCTAACATCATTCCAAACTCAAAAAAAAAATTATGCGTCTCTAGAATGGTTGTGATACTTGGGACGACATAGCAAAAGTTGTAGGTAATTCCAACAACAAAAAAGTATTATTATTCATTAGTTATAAATTACATAATACGGCCTGTCAACTATGGTATTGAACTATAATATTTATATTTTCTCATCCACTATAAATATTATGTTTTTAACTAATGAAATCATTTAAAACATTATTTGTAATATAAGTTATTATGTTTTTTTCCCTAGAAAATCTAAGCTTTATTTTGGTTTATCACAAGGAAACAATTAGATTTTTACATATGGCTAACATCATTCCAAACTCAAAAAAAAAATTATGCGTCTCTAGAAACATAAATAGGATGAATCCATGGAATATTTTTGAACATTTTAGACAAATTTGAAACCCTTAGGAATTTCACATGCGAACCTATTGATGGGCAACCAACATTACTTGGAGGGGATTAAACACTACAACAAAAATTTATTGAACACAAAAAGTCCTCAAGAAAAACTATAACAGGGCACACACGACCATGATAGCTAATACATCAAGCCCAAAAATGGTAAATTGGAAGGCCACACTGTATTACCATAGGGTACACAAGTTGGTACACAACAAGCAAGAAAACCTAAGCTACAAGGAGTAGGACCACAAAGTCAAGGAAGAAACCCTCAAATACTCCAAAAAATAACAAGAATGAAGGAGACGAAAGAAACAAACCATATAGAAGCAAGTGAGAAAAAACACAACAAACACTCTATAGAGAGAGAATCCATTAATGGTAGCCACACCAACACCAACAAATAAAAAAGGTCACTGCGATTCTATCTAATGGAGGTGAGGGGGCTTAGATAGCTAGGGTTCTAGCCACCCCTGGTCTTTCTCCCTCAACTCCATCCTAGATTTGTACCTTGTTCCTATAGATCTAGGAAGGATTTGATGGATAACTTAGAATTTCCAGTTGGAGGGGTGTTGGTAGTGAGATGTCAATTATAGTATAATATTCCCTTTTCAATTTTTCATCCTCCTATTAAATCATCAATCTAGAATCTAGCAATATAAGAGATTAACTAAATTATGATGTATCTTATACCAATTATCATTTGTGACATTGTAAGGGTTACCCCTCTCGGTCAAACGCCAAGCTAACATGTTAAATTGCCCCCAGTTTTCATGAAGACCATAACATCCCTTGCCATTGATTCCTAATCAAGATCAACCTTGAAAAAAATCCAAATTTAAAACTTGCTATTGCATTGTGTCTCTATCTTTAACAATTGTAGTATGTACACCATGCCTTTCAAATTTACATCGAGCCACGATGCCAGGATTTTGCTTCCTTATAATATACTCCATCTGTAGAAACAATATACTCTAAACTGGGAAATACGAAGGTCGGCCCATCAGAGGCTTAGAAATTGAACACACAGTCTTGGGAAATTTTTTTACATAGGTGATACAAAATGATTTTGTAAGATCTGCTAAAATCTTGTAGGTGTTATGAAATAATTTAATAGCTCCCCTTAAAAAAAATGTATTGTGGTTTCAGGGAAGATAAAATGACTCGGCATTATTCTCAATCAAATTCCAACATCCCTAAGTTGCTCTTAACACAATAATCAAATTATTTTTCTCTTCTTCACCAAGATTTCTAATGCTAACTCAAATTTACCAAATAGAAAACAAATATGAAAGGGTTTGGACAACATTAAAAAAAAAGTGCTCTCTTTTTCTTTAACAATTCTATATTCGCTATAAATACCACACATTCACTACTCCAAAACACAAAGTACATTCCTCCACAGGGTTTTGAAGTAAAATACAAAAGAGTCATGAATGACCACATAATGGTTGAGGTCACAATATTCAAATTTTTAATCTAAATTAGTTCAACAAGTACAACTTTTAAAGGTAACCAAACACACAAGAAAAAAACTATGTTTAGCAACAATTCGAAGCGTAAATAAATTTTCTTCAACATTGGGGTTTCGATTCAATCAACCAATAACAACTCAGAGTCCCATTTTCCATCCAATTTTTCCATTCACATAGAAAACCATTTTCGGTTTACACAGATTGCCAAGTACAATGATTTTCAACCTCATGACCATAGTTGCATAGAGAAACAACAAGTTCCTCTCTTCTCTTCCTCTCTCTTCTCCTCTCTCGAGAGCTTCTTTGTAATGCCCCTATGTTTGTATGTAAATATCTTTTTGTTTTTAGACTGAACTATTTTTAGTTGTGATGGATAGAAATCTGTGATGGATTTGAATTTAGGTGAATAATGAAGTATGATGATGTAATAAATGAATTTTATTAATACAAAGAGAATCTAGAAACTACTTAAAAAATAAACACAATAATTAAGAGATTCTTTCCAAGGTTTGGAAACTAGTTTTGGTGGATGAGATCAAAATAATATTCCCTTAAATAACTCCTAAAAATCCATAGGAGTTGATCAACAAGATTTAATATGATGGGAGATAAAATCTATTAAACCACTTAGTTGTATAAAAACATTGAGTGAGGGACTAATAAAGCACTGCGGAAGAGAAAGGTAGGCTTTAAGGAAAAAAGGAGGAAATACTTTTTTCAAAAAAAAGGGCTAGGCAAGTGGGTTGGTAGACCCAAGAAAAGCGGGATGCCACTAAGGAAAAATTTGCTAGGGACGCAATGTATGAAATACATTATTTGGAACAAAAAATGGTTGTTGATTCCATTGGAAAGAGATCTCAGTTCGATGGGAATTGGAGGATCTGTTCATGGTTGGGAGGATAGTGATCCTTCCTAGTTTAGTTTCCAATAGATTTTTTTTTTTTTAAAACGGCGGAAGGACTTTTTAATTCTATTTCATCAAATCAAAATCATTACATAAACATAATGACCTCAACCCACCCCAAGGGGAAATGGGTATTTTTGGCCATCTTAGGTCTTTTACTGCCATCCAAAAATAAAAGGTCTTAAGCCTATTTGTCCATGCTAGATGCACTATACAATCATAAAGACTACTTATATTGCTTATCTTCCTTCTATACCTATCACAAAAAGATTTGATGACAAAATTACCATCTACTATCTTCATAAAAGCAAAAAGAGATGCAAACTACCAAGACTACGCCTCCTTTCCTGGCTGTTGGTCCATATCCCTCTTGATGTCAGGATGGCATTGCTTTAGTTGCTGTTGTATTTCTTCCATCCTCTTGTCCTACATGAGCAAGGTAATCTGTATGTTCTTTAGTTCCTTCTTGAGATTTGGGATCCCTTGAGACAGTTCTGCCATTTCCATAGCTACTTGTTCCATAGCTTTGGCAAGCAACCTCTTCATGACCCAATAAACATGCAACGCTTGTTTATAGAGGGTCATGCGGCCTCTCGTATTACCAGGATCCGGGAGGAGATAAACCCAATCCTCCATTTCAGGGTCAGATTGGCCCTGGATAGCCTCCTTCTCCATATGTTGAATAATTCTCCTGACCCTTTTGTTAGTATTCTGGTAGTAAGCCCTTTCAACAAACTGCACTTTCCTTCCCACTGATTTCCTGGTTTTTCCTCTATATGCTGGAACCTCCTCCTCCCTTTGACCACCTGTTTTTCCCTTGCCTCTGCCTCGCTGGCCTCTCCGACTTCCCCTGCCCCTTTTCCTACTGCCTTCTCCTCCTGCAGATCGCATGCTGGTAACGGACACGCTGCCATCTTCTCAGACTCCTCCACGCTCGCATCTCTTCTAGCCTTCACCCTCCCACATTTCCTGACTATCTTTTGTCTCTACGGCCTCGCTCCTTCCCCGTTTAGCCCGTGTCTGTTGGCAATTGTCATCATCCGAGTCGAACAGTTCAACCTCCTCCTCGGTGTCATCTGGGACCGTGACTGTCACTCCACCTACTTGTTCCAGCGCCACACCCTTACCCTTTGCATTCCATTTATTCACTTCTTCAATGGCAGCGGACTCCCCGCTTCTCCCTCGCCTCCTGGTTTCCATCCTCACCCGCGCTTCTACTCTGGACTCCTTACTATGCTGGTCTCGGTCACCAAAACCTTTTTTCCGAGCTGCGCACTTCTTCTCTCTAGTGTTTCGTTCCTCCCTTCTCTACTGGCATTTATCATGCCACCCTCCTTTCCTCGTCTGCGTCCTCCGCATTCCGCCTGCGATGGGTGCATACTCCCTTTTCCACCTGTTCCTGCACTTAACACCCCTGTCTTTTCGACCCTCGCTTGAACCTGCATCCTTACCGCTCCTGTCTGATGCCCGGTCAGTATCACCTACCTTCCTCCCTATTCTCCTTACGCTCCACCTTGAATTGTGAGTCGCCTTAATGGTCCGGCTGCTCCGGCCCATCATTACATGATCTTCCACCACTTTGAAGATCATCCTCTCCCGCCTGGACTTAAATCTTCTGTCTGCCGCCAAACTCACCCCGATCGGGGGTGTTTCCAATAGAATTTTAGGTTAGGAATCTTTTTTTATTTTTTCTATGATGGCTAGTAGTATTTGAAGATACGTTGATAGTGAATAAAATCTGATTATGTTTCTTCTTTTGAATAGTGCACAATTAAGAAGGAATTTAATGTAATTTTGATATTGATAAGATAAAAATCATATATGGATGGTTGTGACTCAGTTGGAGAAAATAGATATGGTAGTTGTAATTGAGTAAATGTGTGAAATCACATCGTAGACAAACTAGAACCCAATACACATGGAAAACTTTATTATAGAGAACTCACAAATGGTTATCAGATCCAGTAAAGTGATGAGGTGGGGAAAATCATATTTCCTTTTTCATGCCAAGGTAAAGGGGAGCATGAAAAATACAACATTTCCTTATACTTAATATGTCCATGTATCAGTATTAATTAAATTAATTAGTCAATGTTCATAAAAAAAATGGTTGAGACTCATGGAGTCTTTCGAATAATAAACCAACGTACCTCGGAGGCACTTTGTAGTAAGTACAGAGAGGATGTTTGTCTCAATTTATGAAAGGAGAAAATCGACTCCATTAGAGCATATTGGGTTTTTATTTTTATTTAGTTATAAAATAATTAATGCACTAGATTGAGCACCAGAAATTCCATAGAATAGTAATATAATTATAAACTTTCATATAATCAAATAACCATGAGGGAAAATTTTAAAGATGTAAAATTATCTTGAAGTTTAAAACATTGGCTAATCTCACTAGTCCCTAATATGAAAACTATAAAAAATTTATTGATATATTTGTAATATTATTCAAATTTATAATGATTTATATATATAATCTCTATTATAATGCTAGTGATTTTCAAGGTAAAATAATTTTATATAGTAAAATTTGGGCAAATAATTTTTAGAAAAAATGGAAATTGGCTAATCTTTTTTTTGGAAAATTCATGAAAATTAGCCCACCTGTGAATATTAACCCCTAAAATTTTCCATGATAGCCATACAATAGATATTTCAGGAAATAGTGGTGCTGAAAAAAAAGGAGAAACAAGGAAATATGAATGAGAGGGAAATTATTTACACAAAATATTAAGTCCATATGTTTCGAATCCTTTATTCATAAACCATGAGAGTATTCTTGTATTACATAGGGCATAATAAGCCCTTAGTAGAGTTTATATCAAGTTACAAAATCTACCATTCCCATAGGCAAGATTTTGATGCCATGAAATCCCATTTTTTTCCTTTAGAAAAAATGAACACGATGTAAGAAATTCTCAAAAGAACCAACTGTTGAGCTCGTGGCACATGAAAGAGGAGTAACGAGAGAAGAAGACAACTTAGACTGGCCTGTGAAAACATAGGCAGCATCGGCGGTGGTAGGAGTCTTGTTGTGTTGAGCATTAGTGCAAAAAGAAATTAAACGTATGTATCTGTAGAAAGGAGACAACCAAAAAAAGTTAAATATTGAGTTGGTGGAGAGGAAAGTCGATACAATATTTAAAGTTAAACCCAAAGTTAAAATAATGAGGAATCATACCTATAAAAATAGTAATTGGTGGGGTCTAAATCCCTCCCCTGAAAGAAACCAAGAAACAATGTCAATACTATGGAATTTACAGAATGGTATCTAAGTAGCAAAAATAAGGAAGGAAACGAGTGCTAATATCATATGAGAGAACTAAGAAAAAAAACAAGATGAAGCAATTACTATGTTACCTAGGGTTGAAAACCAACCATCATAAAGAGAATACCAAAGCGAGTATATGAAACAAAAATAAAATCCTGTAAGTGTGCAATCGTAGCAATTATATGAGAAAAAAACAAGAAATAATTTTCCCAGGATATATAAAAGGTCACTTTGTCGTTCAGATCCGCCTGGGAAAATCAATCTAGCATGGAAGTTTGGAAATTTTGCAGGACCAAATGCCATGGGCTGAACTCTAGAAGGGAAACACAGGGCCTTGCAAAAAATGAGCCTAAAATTAGTAAACAAAACTAAGGAAAAAAAATCCCAACAGAGAAATTGTGAAGCTAAGTCTTTAAATAGCTATCTGCATGTGATAATTTTCTTACCTACACCTTCTCTCCAGTGAAGAAGGATGAATAAAAAAACCACAAAACAATAAAGAGAAGTGAATAGGAGGCAAATGACACCATAAGAAGACTAGGGTTTCATAGAGTTAATCTCTTCCTTTCAAGAAACCCCATTTTATCTTAGCCATTTGAGGAGGCAATACTCCTCCATGTGAAAATCACATGGGGGAGCTAACGGGGAAATAAACCTCTGGTTCACATAACCCATAACTCTTTTCCTAGTCCTGTCTAAGTCACCACATCATGAGGGATGGGAAGGCATGAATCACAAAGTCACTCAAGATAAATACAATTTAATTTTAAGTTAAACATTTTATGTCTCACAAGCACTACATTAATTCGATATGGAGTCAATGTGACATCTTACCATATTAATACTTCAATACTTGGGCATTTAGTGAATATTTGAGAGGAGGATTTCATATATATATATATATATATATATATATATTCTATTATATATCATGCTCAGCAAGGTAGGAATCATCGTTATGATAATAATCAAGAATGTGCATATCACAAGAAAGAAATTATATGAAGTAGAGAAATAAATATATTAAGGTTTAAGGAAGAGGAACTATCCCATTTTATGTCTCACAAGCACTACATTAATTCAATATGGAGTCAATGTGACATCTCACCATATTAATACTTCAATACCTGGGCATTTAGTGAATATTTGAGAGGAGGATTCTATATATATATATATTATATATATATATATATATATCTATTCTTATACTATATGTATATATTTGAGAGAATCATCGTTATGATAATAATCAGGAATGTGCATATCACAAGAAAGAAATATATGAAGTAGAGAAATAATATATTAATGTTAAGGGGAACTATCCCATTCTCGTCAAACAAAAATAATAAAAGAACCTTTTAAAAAACCAACAATACCTCACAAGGAATGCATTGCATAGATAATTCATAGTAATATAATATGTAGGGCAATAGTACACTATATGTGAAGAAAGGGAAAAAAATGAGTTTCCTTACTTAGAACTAGAATAGTATGACCATTACAAGGGGTCAATCTAGATGTCATCCACTAAGAGATCAACCATGTGGGTACTTTTGAGGAAGGTAGAACATTTTTTTTTCAACCATTGAATGGGAAATACTATCACAGGGAATGTCATTTGAGAGTTTAGTTAGATAGATTAATATAAGCTAAATCAAATCAAGAATGTCTATCTTGGTTCTTACTTGTTAGAAAAAAAAATGTTGTGAGGTGTGTGACAAATGGTATCAGAGCCTTAGTTCAACACTGGGCTTGGAAGGAACCATCATATTAAAATGAAATATGTGTAGGAGTGTAAACACGAGATGTTGATAAGAGTTTGTATTTTTTATAAGGTACTTGAGTGAAGCAGACCACAAGAGAGTGGTAGAGAATTCTCCTCGAGCCATTACAGTTGGTGAAGAATTATACGTTGAGTTGGGAAATTGAAGTACCCCACCAACCTTTCAATTTATGGATGCTATCATAAACATGCAACAAGATTTTTCTCATCTAAGGAGTAGTAATGAACACCTGCTAAAAGCTAGTGAAGAGCAGGAAAGAATGATAAGAAAATTGATGGAAAGTCTAGTCACAAATTAATTGAACCTTGGGTACCAAAAATAAAAAATGTTGAAACTTGAGATGGAGTCACATAAGTCTGAAAGGGGAGGTGATTTCAATAGAACTTACCCAAAAAACAGATGAACAAGAGCAGGATGGAACTACAAGGGGATTTACTGATGATAAAACCTCCTACTTCTAATGGGGAAAAGGATTAGGAGGATGTAGAGGCTTCACTCCTAAACATGGCTAAGCACTTTCATGTCTTTGAGTATGATAGTAATTTGAAGGCCAGATTGGCCATTTATCAGTTTCAAGGCAGCGCTGCTCTCTGGTGGGAAGAGACCAAAAGTATGCATACCTTGGAGGAAAAATAGTTTTCTTGGAGGAATTCTAGAAATAGTTTGAATCTCAATATTTGAATGAAAGATACTATCATGATCGTGCCAAGGAATTTCATGAGTTATGACTAGGGCAATTAACAATGGACGTGTTTGTGGAAAAAATTACCAATTTACTATAGTATGTCAGTTATATTAAAGAGGATAAAGTCAAGATACATTGATTTTTGAACTGCTTTCCACCTCCTTACAAAGAAATAATCGAGTTTGAAAATCCTAAGATAATGGATGAGGCAGTAAGAAAGGCAAGATTGTGCTACTATCAGTTCAATAATAAAGGTGAAGACTTAAAATATTGTAAAGTAAAGGAAAAAATAAGACCGTAATGAGTACAAAAAGAAAAAAACCCTCTTACCTTAATAATTTTGGGAAGGACCATGAGTGGAAGAAATTCAATAGACGAAATTTAACTCAGCCGACACAGTCTCAAATTGGGTCAAACTCCATGGATTTGAACAACAAAAATATCAGTGGGGTCAAGCAAAGGGAGTCATTAAAGTGTTGGGGGTGTAGTGAACCACACCTATTGAAACATTTCTCGCATAATTTGTGATCCATTCAAAATATTCAATCTATCCCCAAAGCAACAACTGTGAACTACGTGGCCAGAAACATTCCAAGGATAAGTGCTGCACTAGAGGACAAATAGGATGAAAATCAATCTACCATGATTGAGATTGAAGAAACCATTTTAAACCTATATGTTTCTATTTTAATTGATCCTTGGGTTATTTTAAGTTACATTAGTCCCCAACTTAAAATCTGAAAGGTTCAAGATTTTATGGTTGGTACAGTTAGCAACTGACACAAAAATAAGGGTAACGACTCAAGTAAGACAATGTCCCACTAGCTTAAATGGTCATTCCATAGAAGTAAATATAAATATTCTTTAGCTAGGTTTCTATGACTTCTTAGTAGGAATGAACTGGTTCGATAAACATGGAGTGAATATAAATTGTTTGGAGAATACTGTAAGTTCTGTGAGTCAATATGGGCAAACCCATTTAATTTAAGGGATACCAAAATCAATATCATTAAGAAAATTATTAGCTTTACAACTGAAAAGGAGTGAAAGAAAAGGATGTTAGTTATACATGTTGTAGGTCGAAACAAATAAACAACAAATGAAAAAGGAAAATTTAGAGATACTTCCAATCATTAGTTAATATCAAGGTTTTTTTCTAGAGGAAATCCTAGGTTTACCTCGCCACAAAGACATAGATTTCTCTATCGATCTAGTATGAGGTGCCACCTAAGTGTCTAGAGCTTCTTATCGAATGAGTATACCAGAGCTATTAGAATTGCAAATGCAGTTACACGAACTTATAGATAAGGGTTACATTAAACCTGTTATCTCACGATGGGGGGCCCTTGTACCATTCATCGGGAAAAAAGATGCACATTTAGAATGTGCATCGATTATCACCAATTGAATAAGTTAACGATAAAAAATAAATATACACTTCCCCATAATGATCATGTATTCGATCAAATGAGAGGAGAAACTATATTTTCAAAGGTTGATTTAATGACCAGTTATCACCAACTGCGAATAGAAGATGCAAATATTCATAAGACAACTTTTAGAACTAGATACAATCATTACAAGTTTGTAGTGTTACCCTTTGATCCTACTAATGCACGAGAAACCGTTATGTGTTTAATAAATAGTGTACTTCATAAATTTGTACTAGTGTTTATAGATGGCATCTTAGTGTATTCCAAGAATGAAGAAGAGCACAAAGAACATATGAAATTAGTGATACAAACTTTAAGAGAAGACCAACTATATGTGAAACTTAGCAAATGTGTTAAAGAGAGATTCCATACAGGCTGGAAGAATTTTTATGTTAGTGGAAAAACCTGTGAACAATTTATGAAACCAACGTTTCGAACTAGCTAGGTGAGTCCATCATCAGGGCAAAGAGATCTGTCTTTTGAGAAGAGAGAGTCGTAAAAATTATGGAGCTATTAATAGTTGTTTAGCAAATGTGGGTTCTATAAAGACATAATACAGTATTTGGGGCGGGTCGTTTCAAAGGAGGGACTGTGTGTGGATCTTAAGAAGGCTAGAGCTATTTTAAATTGGCCTATACCTAAGGACGTGTCAGTTGTACATTGAGTGGATAGATAGATGTTACGAAAGCTTTGACAAATTGAAACAATTACTCACAATATCCTGTATACTAAAACTTGTAGACCCAAACAAGGAATTCATTGTTTGCACTTATGCTTGTTTGGAAGACCTTGGGGGAGTTTTGATGAAGGAAAATGTCGTAGTAGCTTTTGAGTCTACGAAACTAAAAACACACAAAAATAATTATGTTGTATATAATTTGTAGCTGGCTATAGTAACACATATTTTAAAGATGTGGAGACACCACCTTTTAGGAAAAAAAATTACTCTGGTGATAGTTCATATTAGCTTGAAATATTTTTTCAGCCAACTGGATTTAAATGCTAGAAACACAAGATGGATGGCTTTCCTCAATGAGTTTGAATTTGATATTAAACACATAAAAGGAGAACAAAATAAAATAGCATATGGCTTAAGAAGGCATGCACATCTTATAATGGGATTATCTATGAGAAGTAGTAGTACAATTTTTTTAGGGTAGGTTAAAAATTCAAAACAACAAGATCCTAAATAATTGGAAATTCAACAAAAATTGCAACAAACCAAAATTCCAAGATATGTTGAAAATTTTGAAATATTGCTAACCTATAGAAATAGATTGTATGCCCCCAATGTGAATGCTTCAAAACAAATGATTCTAGATGAATATCATAAGAAACCATAGGCAAGCCATCCTGGATGTCAAAATATGATAACAACATTAAGGAAATAATTATTTTGGCTAGGCATGAAAAGGGATGTGGAAGAATACTTAGCAAAATTTATAGAATGCCAACAAGTAAAGGTGGAACAACAAAACCCTATTAGATTGTTGAACCCACTGCCCATTCCTGAATGGAAATGGGAAGTGATTTCATTGGATTTTATTATAGGATTACCAAAGACAAAATGACAACATGAATCCATCATGGTGGTGGTGGAAACTTTGAGTAAAGATACACATTTTATACTGGTACAATCTAGTTATGGAACAACATAGATTGCCAATATTGTTATGAAGGAAATTTTCTGATTATATGGAGTGTCAAAAATGTTAGTGTTAGGTAGGTATGCTAAGTTCACCTCTAATTTTTTGAACGCTCTGTATGGGGGCATGAGAATTCAACTAAATTTCAACACTACATATCACCCTTAAACAGAAGGACAAATAGAGAGAACCAATTATAATTTTGGAAGATATGACGAGAATGCACGTCATGGAGAAAATGTCATACACCTCTGAGTTGGAGTCAATCAGAGGATAGATTGATATTGGGATCAGATGCCTTGTATGAAATGGAGTAGGTGGTATGAAAGATTAGAAAAAACATGAAAATGACATAAGACATGTAGAAACGTTACGAGGAAAAGAAAAAATGCTTAAAGAATTTAAGAATGGAGATCATGTTTACTTAAGAGTAAAATCGAGGATAGGTACCTTAATAACTAAGACCTGTGAAAATTTAGTACCACTATTCTGTGGTCCTTTTCAAATCTTGGAAATAATTGGTCCAGTAGAATATCAATTGACTTTTCCTAGCCATATTAAAGGACACAATGTTTTCATCTATCTCTATTAAAAAAATATGTCCATGATAGTTATAAAGTAATTGATTGGAAATGATACATGTGGAACCTGAAGTATTTTTCATGTGAGGGCCACTCTACATATTAGATCAAATAGATGTATTGCCATGGAATTGATTCGTAACTCGAGTTAAGGTGAAATGGAGGCACTTTACACCTGAGGAGGCTACCCGGGAGCAAGAGGATAAAATTATAGAATCTTTGTTCCAGAGATGAAGAAAATGAATAATAAACACCAAGGATGGTGTTAAATTAAAAGGGGGGAAGATGTAATACCCCTTTGTTTGTATGTAAATGTCTTTATGTTTTTAGACTAAACTATTTTTAGATGTGATGGCTTGAAAACCATGATGGATTTGAATTAAGGTGAACAATGAAGTATGATGATGTAATAAATAAGTTTTATTAATGTAAAGAGAATCTGGAAATTAGTTTGGAAATAAATGCTAGAGTTAAGAGATTCTTGCCAAGATCAAGAAACCAATGTTCATTGATGAGATCAAAATAATCTTCCCTTAAATAACTCCTAAAACTCCCTTGAAGTTGATCAACAAGATTTAATATGATGGGAGAGAAAATCTATTAAATCACTGAGTTGTGGAAAAAAGCTAAGTAAAGGTGGAATAAAGTGTCACGAGAGAGAAAGGTGAAATTTAAGAATGAATGGAGGAAATACTGAAGAAAAAAAAAAAAAAAAAAAAAAAAAAAAACGGGATGCCGCTAAGGAAAAAATCAATAGAGAAGCAATGTATAAAATACATTGTTTGGAATAAAAGATGGTTGCTGATGCCATTACCAAGATATCTCATCTCGGGGGCAACTAGAGGATCAATTCATGGTTGGGAGGACAATGTTTCTTCCCAGTTCAGTTTCCAGCAACATTTTTTATTAGGAATTTTTTTTCGACTTTTTCTTTGATGGATAGTAGTATTTGAATATATGTTGATAATGAACAAAATCTGATTTTCTTCTTTTGAATAGTGCACTAGTAAGAAGTAAATGAATGTAATTTTAATATTGATATGATAAAAATCATATATAGATGATTGTGACTCAGTGGCAGAAAATATATATGGTAGTTGTAATTGAGTAAATGTGTGAACTGACATGGTAGACAATCTAGACCCTGGTACATGTGGAAAACTTTATCATAGAAAACTGACATATGCTTATGAGATCCAATAAAGTGATGAGGTGGAGAAAGTCATATTTCCTTTTTCGTGGAAAGGTAAAGAGGATCGTGAACAATACAACTATTTCTTATACTTAATATGTCCATGTATCAGTATTAGTTAAATTAATTAGTGAGTGTCTATAAGAAAAATGGCTAAGACTCATGGATTTATGGAAGTACATAGAAGATGTCTCTCTCGATTTATGAAAGGAGAAAATCGAATCCATTAGAGTGTATTGGGATTTTTGATTTTAGTTGTAAAATCATTAACCGCACACATTTCACTTAGCTTAAGTATTTATTATAACTTTCATTGGTAATTACCATTTTAAGTATTCTATGAGGTTGAAACGGGTAGAGTAAGTACACAATACCAAAGTATACATTTTTGTTTAATACTATGAAATCAACATAATTATAGTGACATGATATTGAACACACAAAAAATTTAAGGCGTAGGCCAATTCTACTCCAAGTCTCAGATCTAGCATAACCACTAGTGTAAGAAATGTACATATTGCCATACCCAAATAGAAGATTGTTCTATCACATAATTGTATTATTGAGTCACCTAATAAAAGTAATGAGAATATATATATATATTATATAATATATATATACACACACACGAGATTGGGCACATGAAATACCATATAATAGTAATATAATTATAAACATTCTGATAATCAAATAACTATACAATATAGATTTTAGGAAACATTGGCACTGAAAATAAAGGAGCAATAAGGAAATATCAACGAGAGGGAAATTATTTACACACAATATTAAGTCCATATGCTCCTAATCATTAATTCATAAACCATGAGAGTTTTCTTATATTTCTATAATAGGAAACGATCCAGTAGGACCACTTAGTGAGTATGTAACTAATAAATTATTTTATAAGATGCGAGGAGAGTTGATATCAAGTTAAAAGTGTCACCATCCTCATAGGCACCTTTTGATGTGCTAAAATCCTATTTTTTCCTTTAAAAAAATGAAGAGGGTATAAGGACTTCTCAAAAGAACCAATTACCAAGCTCATGGCATGCAAAATATGAGATGAGAGAACAGAATGCAACTTAGATCGACTTGTGACAACATAGCCTGTGTGAGCAGTGGTATGAGTCTTGCTTTGCTGAGCATTGTCACAAAAGAAATTGAATGTATGTACCTATAGAAATGAAGCAACCAACAAAATTTAAATATGTAGTTGGTGGAGAGAAAAGCCGATACAAGATTTAAAGAAAACCCAAAGTTAAAATAATGAGGAATCATACCTGTAGAAAGGGAACCTATTAGGGTCTGAATCCCTCCCTTGAAAGCGACAAATTAACAATGTCAATACTCTAGAATTTACATAATGGTATCTAATGAAAAGTGGGGAATAACAAAAATTTGGTGTCTGTTGTGGTAGCAACAATGAGGGGGAAAGGGGGGTTAATAGCACATGGGCAAACTAAGAAAAAAAATTAGATAAATGAATTACTTTGCTACCTAGGGTTGACAACTAGCCATCATAAAGAGAAGACTAGATTGAGTCTATGAAACAAAAAGAAAATCACATAAGTGTGCATTCATAGCAACGAGATGAGAACAAAACAAGTGATAATTTTACGAGGAAATATTAAAGGTCACTTTTTGGTTCAAATCAACATGGTAAAATAGATACGACTTGTAAGTTTGGAAATTTTACACGACTAAATTCCATGGAAAGAATTCCAGGGGAAACACGGGACCTTGCAAAAAATGAGCATAAAATTAGTAAACAAAAGCTAAGGGAAAAAATCCCACAAAGAAGTTGTGAAGCTAACTCTTAAAATATCCAAACAAGTGTGATATTGTTCTTACTTGCTAGTTCAACGCCAAATAGACCATGGGAGGAAGAAAGGCTTGAGAGCCACATAATCCAAAATAATAACTAGATGTATGAACCTTCGTTGACAAGAGTGACGACATATTGGTATTACCACACTTTATCTCCAGTGAAGAAGGATGAATAAAAAAACAACGGAAAATCAAGGACAAGTGAATAGGAGGTGAACGACACCATAAGAAGACTAGGGTATTGTAGAGGTAATATACGTCATTCAAACAACCCCATTCTATCTTAGTTGTTCAAGGAGGCAACACTCCTCCATGTGAAAATCACATGGGGGAGATAATGTGGCAATAAACCTCTCATCCAAGAACCCATAACTCTTTTCCGAGTTGTGTCTAAGTCACCACGTAGTGGCGGATTGGTGGCACACATCACGAAGTCACTTAGGGTAAATAAAATTTAATTTTCAGTTAACCCTCTTATATGTCACAAGAGTTACATTAATTCCATATGGAGTAAAGTTGGCATCTCACCATATTAATACTTCAATACCCACGCATTTAGTGAATATTCGAGAGTTAGATTTATTATATAAAACATTATATATACATATATATATTCCATGCTAGCAAGGTTAGGAATCATTGTTATGCTAATAATCTAGAATATGCATGTGGGAGGCAAGAAATAAATGAATCAGATAAATAATATATTAAGGTTAAGGGAATACAAACTATCACATTCTCTTGGAACAAAAATAACAAAAAAAAAAAACTTTTCAGAAAGCCAACAATATCTCACAAGGAATGCATTGTACATCAACTGTGTAGGTACTTTTTAGCAAGGTATAAGAAACTTTTGTAGCCATCGAATGGGAAATACTATCCAAGGGAATGTTACTTACTTGAGAGTTTAGCTAGATAAATTAATATAAGCCAAATCAAATCAAGAATCACTATCTTAATTCTTAGTTGTTAGAAACAAAAAGTAAAATTGTTGTGAAGTTTGTGACATTCTTCTCTTCTTATATTCTTTTTCTCTCCTCCTCTCCAAACACTTTTTCCTTATTGTTTCCCAAAAGAAATCGATCATGACAACTAAGAGTAATAAAGGGTCAATCATTTCCCCTTCACAAAATAAGGGAAACTAAAAAAACTATATTTACAATTTTTTGAAAATTTCTAACCTACATAAATAGATTGTATACCCCCAATGTGAGTGCTTCAAAACAAATTATTCAAGATGAATATCAAAATAAAATATATGCACGCCATCCGAGATATGAAAATATGATAAGGACATTATTAAAATAATTATTTTGCTAGGCGTGAAAAGGGAGGTGGAAGAATACTTAGAAAAATGTATAGAATGTCAACAAGTAAAGGTTGAACACCAACACCCTGTTGGATTGCTAAACCCACTGCCCATTCCTGAATGGAAATGGGAATTGATTTCATTGGATTTTATTACAAGATTACCAAAGACGAAATGACAACATGATTTCATCATGGTGATGGTCGAAACTTTGAGTAAAGAAACACATTTTATATCAGTACAATCTACTTATGGAACAACATGGATTGCCAATATTTTTATGAAGGAAATTTTCTAACTACATGGAGTGTCGAAAATGGTAGTGTCGGATAGGGATGCTAAGTTCACCTCCAAATTTTGGAACACTCTCTTTGGGAGCATGGGCACTTAACTAAATTTTATCACTACATAACACCCTCAAACAAATGGACAAATAAAGAGAACCAATCAGATTTTGGAAGATATGATGAGAATGCATGTCATGGACAAACCTACGAAATGGGAGGATGTTAGGTATTTAGCAAAATTTTATTACAACAACAACCACCAAAGATCAATAAAAATGAGTTCTTTTGAATCTTTCTATGGAAAAAAATTTCATACACCTCTGAATTGGTGTCAGCGGGAGGATAGATTGATATTGGTACCAAATGCCTTGTAGGAAATGGAGCAGGTGGTACAAAAGACTATAAAAAAACATTGAAATGACATTGGAATAGTAGAAACGTTATGTGGACAAGAAAATAATGCATAAAGAATTTAAGATTGGAGATCATGTTTACTTAAGAATAAAATCAAGGAAAAGTGCCTTAAGAACCAAGACCTATGCAAAATTAGCATCACAATTTTGTGGTCCTTTTGGAATCTTGGACATAATTTTTTACTAGCATATCAATTGGATTTTCCCAACCATATTAAAATGCACAATGCTTTCATGTGTCTTTTTAAAAAAAATATGTCCATGATAATTCTCACGTAATTGATTGGAATATGATACCTGTGGAACCTGAAGGATATTTCCTGCGACAACCACTCCACGTCTTGGATCAAAAAGAGACGTTGATCTAGAATTTAGTCATCATTCGGTTTAAGGTGAAATGGAGGCACTTTATACCTAAGGAGGCTACTTGGGAGCAAGAGGATATAATGAAAGAATCTTACTCAGCTTTGTTCCATAAATGAATCAAATGAATAATAAACATCGGGGATGCTGTTAAATTAAAAAGGGGGGAAGATGTAATACCCCCTCACCTTCTATGTAAATATATTTCTATTTTTAGACTGAACTATTTTTATATGTCATGGCTAGCAATCTGTGATGGATTTGAATTAAGGTGAACAATGAAGTATGATGATATAATAAATGAATTTCATGAATGCAAAGAGAAATTGGAAATTAGTTTGGAAAGAAACACTAGAGTTAAGGGATTCTTTCTAAGATCTAGAAACCAATGTTGGTTTATGAGATCAAAATAATCTTCCCTTAAATGACTCCTAAAAATCCCTATGTGTTGATCAACAAGCTATTATGATGAGAGAGAAAATCTATTAAATCAGTCAGTTGTAAAAAAAACTAGGTAAAGGTAGAATAAATTATCATAAGAGAGAAGGGTGGGCTTTAAGGAAAAATAGAGGAATTTTTTTTTTAAGAAAACAGAAAAGAAAAGAAAAAGCCTATGCAAGTGGGTTGGCAGACCCAAGAAGAGAATAACACTGCTAAGGAAAAATCTACACGGGAAGCAATGTATAAAATACATTATCTGGAAGAAAAAATGGTTGTTCATTCCAGTGGCAAGATATCTCATCTCAGGGGGAACAGGAGGATTAGTTCATGATTGGGAGGATAAGGCTTCTTCCCAGTTCAGTTTCCTGCAACATTTTAGGTTAGAAATCCATTTTCGATTGTTTATTTGATGACTAGTAGTATTTTCATATTTGTTGATAGTGACCAAAATCTAATTAATTTTCTTCTATTGAATAATGCACTAGTACGAAGTAAATGAATGTAATTTTAATATTGATATGATAAAAATCATATATAAATGGTTGTGACTAAGTTGTAGAAAGCACATATGGTAGTTGTAATTGAGTAAATGTGGGAAATAACATGGTAGACAACCTAGAACCTCGTACATGTGGAAAACATTATTATAGAAAACTCAGATATGCTTATGAGATCTAGTAAAGCAATGAGGTGGGGAAAGTTAGATTTCCTTTTTCATGGAAAGGTAAAGACGAGCACGAACAATATAACTATTTCCATGTATCAATATTAATTAAATTAATTAGTTAAAGTTGATAAAAAAAAATGGATGAGACTCATGGACTCTTTCGAATAATAAACCACTGCACCTCGAAGACACTTTGTAGTAAGTAGAGAAAGGATGTCTATCTCAATTTATGAAAGGAGACAATCGACTCCATTAGAGCATATTAGGTTTTTTATTTTAGTTGTAAAATCATTATCGTGACACATTTTGCTTAGCTTAAGTATTTCTTATTACTTTCATTGGTAATTACTATTTCAAGTATTCTTTGTGGCTGAAAGGGCAGAGTAAGTACACAGTACCGAAGTATACATTTTTGTTAAATACTTTGAAATAAAATAATTATAGTGCCATGTTACTGAATAATTAAAAAATAAAAATTTAAGGCATAGGCCAAATCTACTACTAGTCTTAGCTCTAACATAACCACTAGTGTAAGAAATATGCATATTTCCATGCCCAAATAGAAGATTTTTCTATTGCATAATCATATTATTCAATCACCCAATCAAAGTAACAAGATTATATTATATATATTATATATATATATATATATATATATAATATATATTATACACCCTCTCACTGGTATTTCCTTGTTTCTCCTTTATTTTTAGCACCAATGTTTCCTGAAAGTTGTTCTCTATGCTTATTTGATTATGATAATGTTTATAATTATATTACTATTCTATGGTAGTTCTGTTATATAATTGTAAGAATCTTGTCCTGACGATGAACCACACTGGTTGGTTCGAAACGCGTCGACAAATGATTTTTAATGTGATTTTGCCGAAATCATTCTCAATATGCGAAATCTTGTGAAATGTTTACAATTATATGACAAGATTCTTAATCACCCATAGGCCTTGTTATAATACCATGAGTTATTAAATCTTGTGAAATGTTTACAATTATATGACAAGATTCTTAATCACCCATAGGCCTTGTTATAATACCATGAGTTATTAATACACATGTTGTTAAACCATAAATAATTTCAAAATCAAAATATTTTATAAATATTTTTGTGACAAATCCTTGTACGTGATGTTATATAATGTTATTTAAACATTTTAACATGATCAAATGGCCAATAAATAAATAAATAAAATTAAAAAATGAAATAAATTAATAATTAATATAAATAAATTTAAAATAAAATAACAAATTTATTGATGGAAGTTTTTAGGCTTCAGTTTTTCACAACCCATGGTTTTTCCCATGGTATTCTTCTAGCCCTAGAGATTCATTGCAACAAAATAAAATAAAATAGAAAAATAAATGACTAGTTTTTGAAAAAAAAATTAAATAATGATATTATCTCATTAATTTACTAAAAATATTAATAGGTAACCGATGGTTTTGAAAAATAATATTTAAATTAATTTATTAAAATAAAATATTACTAGTCTCTAAAAAATAATATTTAAATAATGATATTAAATTATTAAAAATATTATATATAACTGATAGTTTTGAAAAATAATCTTTTAAATTAATTTATTAAAACATATATTATTAGTTTTTGAAAAATAATATTTTTAAATTGTGATATTAGTTTATTAATTTATTAAAACAAAAATTCCCTTGGCTTTTGGCCTATGATTTCACAACTTATGGTTTTGTCATGGTATTCTTCTTCAATGTATGTATCTTATTTAAGGGTATTTTTTAATGTGAGATATTCATTGCAACAAAAGCTTTTAAGGAGATCAAAGTAAATGCCATATTCCAGGGCAAATATAAAAAAGGTGACTAGTTTTCATATCCAATTTAATAAAGAGAAGGAAGGAAGAGTTGGTAGCTCTATTGCTTCATGTCTTCAAGGTAAGGAAAAAACCCTTTTCACTTTGTTAGATAGATTTCAAATATTATTTTTTTTCACATTGTTTTATATGTTATTCATTTTATTTTATAAGTTTGAAATATTACTATTTATTCATTTTATTATAAGTTTGAAATATTACATTGAGCGTAAAGGAAAATGATAAAATCAAACTAAAAGAATGTGGTGCATACAAAGCTACATTTTTTTTTCCTTCTGTTCCCATATCTACAATTGTTTTGCTCCAAAATGGAAATTGGAGAAGGCTCACTAAAAGCAAAAGCAACTTCAAAGAAGGGAACATGGTCTCTAGAGGAGGATCATATACTGTTGGACATCATAGCTAAACATGGCTCAAATACTTTGGGACAACATAGCCAAAGTTGAAGGTAATTCCAACAAAAAATTATTAGGTTTCATTACTTATAAATTAAATTTCAGTTATGGTATTTAAACATAATATCTATATTTTGTCATCCATTATAAATGTTATGTTTTTAACTAATGAACCCATTTAAAAGTTTATTTTTAATATAAGTTATTATGCTTTTTTCTTAGAAAAAATAAATTTATTTTTTGTTGATGAGAAAGAAAAATAGATTTTGCATATGGTTAAAGTTATTCTAAACTCACAAAAATAAACATTTTCCATATGTAGAAACATAGATAGGATGAATCTTGGAAAATTGTTGAACATTTTAAACAAATTTGAAAATCCTAGGGATTGCACATACCCATTGATGTGCAAGAAACATTACTTGGAGGGGCAACAAAAAATTATCCAACAAAATAGAACAAAAACTATAACAGGGCATAGCTAATACATCAAGTAGGTAGGAAGAAGCAAGGCCACAAAACCTAGGCAAATAAGAGGGACACACTTTGCTAGCACACTGTACACAAGCTGGGCCACACCAAGCAGACCCAGGGTACATGGAGAAAGACGACAAATTCCAGGAAGCAACCCTCAACTACTCCAAAAACCACCTTGGAAAATCATGTGGAAGAAACAAACCAAATAGAAACAAGCCAAAACAACCACAACAAGCACTCTATAGAGAGCACCCACAAATGGCAGCCACACCAACACCAAGAAATGAAGAAGGCCAGTGCAACTCTGTTTAATGCATGCCACGAACTAGGTGGCTAGGGTTCTAGTCACCCCTCATGTTGCTCCCTCAACTCCATTCTAGATGTGTGCTTTGTTCCTACAGATCTAGGAGGGAGTTGAGACATATGTTAGAAGTGCCAGTTAGGGGAGTGTTGGTCCAGAGATATCAATTTTAGTATAATATTATCTTTTTAAACTTTCATCCTCTTATTTAATCAACAATTTGGAACCTAGCAATATAAAAAATTAATTAAATAATAATTTAGACTGATTATCATTTGTCACATGGTAAGGTTTACCCCTTTCTATGAAAGACCAGACTAACAAGGTAATCTTTCTCCATGATGTCCATACCTATGCATTGCCATTGATTCCTAATCAAGATGAACCTAGAAGAACTCAAAATTTACAACTCACTATTGCATTGTGCCTCTATTTTTAACAACTTCAGTATGTACCCCATGCCTTTCAGCATTGCACAGAGCCATGATGCAGGGATTGTGCTACCTTGCTATATACTCATACAATTTAACCATATTGTTTTTTGTTCCAACCATATTGTTTTTTTGTTCTTTGCAGGATTAGCACACATTGGAAAGAGCTGTAGTCTGCGTCGGCTGAATTTTCTCAGACCAAACATCAATAAGGACGAACTTACTTCAGAAGAAGAACATAAAATTATCCAGCTGCAGGCTAACTTACGAAATAAGTGAGAATTGTAAATTGTTTGTAAATGAATATCGAATCTTATTTGGGGTAGAATGTGCTTGAAATGGTAAATTATATATATTTTTTCTCACACAATATAACTGAACCACGTGTAATTATTCTTGCAGGTGGACAGAGATCGCAGCACATCTTGGGAACAGAACTGATGCATATGTAAATTACTGGAATTCGAAAAGAAGAAAGCTGCTGATGCAGAAAATGGAGAAAGTTGTTGATGATGATCCAGTAGGCCGCAATGCTGACAAGGAAATAGAAGTGAACGTCAAGGGCATCAAAACTAGTGCGCAGGACATTGAAACTAATGCACAGGAAACTAATACTAATGCACAGGAACTTGCACAGGAAACTAATACTAATGCACAGGAAATTGAAACTAATGCCTTGGATTCAAACTTGCTCATCATGCCTTCCCGAAGAGTAAAGGACTGTTTCCCCCAGAGTACATTGCTGGTGGTCTGGATATCTTGGATTTATTATTTATGTGACTTGTGATTTTTAGTTTTTTGACTTCCACAAAAAAAACAATGTCAGATTTTTTGACTTGTGATTGCTAAATTTATAAAACTTCATAACCAGTAATACTTTGTCATGGGTTAAAATTATAAAACTCTCAAATATTTTAGAACTCTATTGTCATTATCTTTACAATTTTTCGCAATAAACATGGCTTTTCATATTTTTTATTGTTAATTATGGCATTGCGAGCTTGGATGGGTGGGCCAATATCTTTAATTATCCTCCATAATTGATAAAAAGTTCCAGAAAAGTTGGGATGATTATATAGAGAAATTTATGTGAGTTGTGATGATTATGTAAGAGATTTTGGATTGTAGATTACTATGGTGTGGTTTTTGAGAGGAGTTCGGATTTTCCACAGTGTTCATCTTTATATGGTCGACGTTTCGAGTCTAAACCCAGACTCATCATCAAGACTGATGTACGGAGAAAAGAAGGAAAAGGGTTTGGTATAAATAT
>APFE031408242.1:8710-19936 GCA_000404065.3 Pinus taeda
ATTTATACATTTAAAATATATTTGAAATAACCCTAGATCACCACCTTTCCAAAAATTATAATCATAAAATAAAAATATAATAAAAAGGGTTATCTAAAAAATACAACGTTGACCCATGCATGAGGTGAAAATAGTGAACTAATCCATAAACAAAGGAATTCGAACTGAAACGGGATTCACGTCACGTCAGTTCCCATTCTTCCAAAATACATGGCAGCATACATTGAACACGTAGCACTTTCCAAACCCTGCCGTCCGCCTTATGCATCATGAATAGAGCGTCGTGAATTCTGTCATTTTCTTCTTTTAATGTCCTGAGTAAATTATATAAGTTTTTTGATGTATAAAGTAAATGATATAAAAATTATATACGTGTTTTCTTGGGATGTATACAGTAAATTATATCATTTTTGTAAAAATGTGCTGCGGAATTATTTAAATCTAAATGATAGTAATGTTATTTTTTTTTCTCTGTAAACATAATAATATTACATGTTACATGAGGTAGCGGCTACAGGAGTCCGCATGTTTGATATTTTACAAAACTTCCCCATTACAGAAGAGGCCGGGGAATCTCAACAAAAATTTCAGCCAATTCAATTGGCATTACAAACAGACTGAGAGAGAAAGAACTGAAGATAAGCATATAACCAGAGCTAAGAACCGTGGACCGAGACCCGAACATACGCCACGGCAAGGAGAAACTCAAAACTGGGCATTGCTTCCAAAGCAGCCTCAAGAGAACCAAAAAGAGCGACCCAAAGAACCACTTGTTCATTTTTCCTCATCCCCCTGCGTCTCCTCGGCCTGCAGACACGCGTTGTCCTCGCTGAGCACTTCTTTGTCACCCAACAGGTTGCCCTCCTGCATCTTGTCTGTGGTGCCAGCGTCGGGGTCCATTACGAGATTAACACAGTCAACCAGGGGAGGGATTAAGGGTGGCGAATCGACCTAGATGACTGGTTCAGCGTCCCTTTTGGCATCCATGGCAATTTTGGCAGAAGAACGCTCACTGCTGTGAGAGGAATTGGGGTTAATGCAGGAGATAGGAGGAACCTGGTTGACCTCCTCAGACATTAGGATGGTTATTTGAGCTGAAATCAGAGGGCGGTTTAGATTGCTTTGAAATTTAAAATGGGTGGACTAAAAGGCACTGTTTGGAATCGGATGGCGAGTGGGATTGCTGGAAGGAGGATCCTCAGGGGAGGAGGCGAGGTTAATGGTAGTGAGCAGCGGGGTGGGCTGAGGGCGAGCGGAGGGACGTTTACTCTACCAGGTCGTTCACCCGAGCGGGAGCGTTTCCATGGTCGCTTCATACTGCTCACTATCACTGAAACCTTAAAACAACCAGTGCTGAACCCAGAATTGTGCCTCAGATGAACTGAGGGCACTGAACCGAATCGAAAAGCAGAGAAAAACACAATAGAAACTCAAAACCGAGAGACAGAGCAGGTATAGCTTATGAAACAATGAATGGACCACTTACCCCAAGCCACCGAAGGATGTCCAAAGCGCAGCACGCAGGTAGAGTGGAAGCGCTGCAAATTCGAGCCAGAACCAGCTCGAATTTCCCCTCTGAGGCTAGATGCCCTCTCAACTTCACCTTCAGTTCTCAGAACGAACTGAACAACATAAACCTTAACCGACTCCATAATGGAAAAATCACCGGGAACCTCCAGTAAATAACAATCAATAGGCTATGTTGGGCTTCGACCTCCATTAATGGCGCCGTCCTGCACCGTCCGTTATCCATTAAAATATTCCTCCCTCCTCCATTCGAAACCTGGAGCTCCATGCTGCAGAGCAGGTGGCAGTACGCTAGGAGTTGACGCTGCATGAATGCCATTTATGGCAGGAGGATCACCCGGATCTGGAAAGTAATGTTAATTTTAGTGTAAGCATTATTTATTATTAAATAATTATATAAAATTAATATTTTAGAATTAAGATTTTATAATCTAATTTATATTTATATTGTAATCATTTTTTTGTTGACTACCAGAATTGGCAATGACGGTGGTATCATACTCTTATTACACGGGTTGAATCTCACCGACTGCCACCATAACCTCTAGGAAGAACCACCTAGCCCGCAAGAATGGTCATCGTTTAAGACGAGACTCGATTTTATGACTTGCACAGCGGCATAGATGACTTGACAAATTGTCCCCTAGCCATCAGACCAAATCTCTAGGGTCTATATTGTAATCATTTTACAATCAAAATGTTTTGATTTAAAATTCTATAATTATATGATAATTATTTTACCATTAGTAAAATTTGAAAAAAAAAATTATAATGTTTTTAAAAATTTGAAAAAAAATAATTATTAACTAAATATTCGAAAACAAAAATATTTTAAATTTTATTTATTTTTTATAGCCCATATAAATGAAAATGGCTATTTAATAAGGTATAATAGATTTGAAAATAAAAATAATAAAAATAAAAAATAAATAAAAGACACAACATAAAACTCAATATTAAGAAAATTTATTTAATAAAATGCTACCAGCCACACAATCAAATCTCAAATATTTATGAAAATATAAAATCATCAATCTCATAATGATGAATTTCATTTCTAAGTGTTAAATCACATTTGACTTTTAATTAATGCTTCTTCTTAAAAAATAATTTAAAAAGTTGAATTTTGAAAAATTAAACATTATATTATTTTAATATATTATGGTTAAATAAAAAATAAGTGAAATACTTTATAGGATTAACTATATGTAAGAATAACATAATAATTTGTTTAATATTAAAAACATAAAATTATTATGTCATTACTTCAATAAAATATTCCTAAGTTATAATGGGAAAATTTTAACAAAATTTCTTTTAAGCCTTACTGCTAAGACTCAAATACTGTTGCAACAACTACAAAAAAAACCAACAAACACATTTGTGATTTTTTATTGCTTTCCGTATCAATATAAAGATATTTTGGAAAATGCAATCGAAGTTTTTGTTCTAAACTCTGGTTGCATTTGAGACTCTTCCTACATTAATACAACTTCTTTAGATAGATGATCAACATTTGAGTTGATATATAATATATATTATTAGTTTTTTACATTCATAACATGATTTCTAATTGGAACTGATATTCAATGGTTTAGTTTTATTATTGAATGATTTGAGATTTATACAGAGGTTTTATTTAGAGGAAGCACATATACACGCGAGTATGCTTCAAAATAATGGCATATAATTTATGAATTAAATTTGATGAAGGCTTGTAATGACTGCAAATTATTTCTGTGTTGATGACAATGTGGATATTATCTTGATTTATGACTCATTATTCATTGGATTGATTTATGGCTTGATGTAATGATGGCTCATTACTATTTAGTATGATTTGTTTATGATGATTCAGTATTGGTGTAGTATTCAGTGTTTCAATTACTTCAATAATTCAGTTGGTATTCAATAGTGATACACTGATTGTATCTAGATTTTGTGATTCAGTATTTAGATTGATATATGGGTTTGGGCTTATTGTTAATGTGGGTCTAGTGTGAAAATTTGATCAAAATTGAGCTAAATTTTTCTATGTTTGTTTGAGTTAGGTAGATCTAGTGTGAAACATTTTGAAACATGATCCACAAGCTGTTGAGGGTTGGAGCCTTCAATGAGGGGGTAGGAACTCCCTTTCGATAGGAACCGGTAAATGAAATCACATGGTTGTAGCTCCCTACTACTGATGGGTGCTTGCAT
Organism: Pinus taeda; assembly: GCA_000404065.3. Taxonomy (NCBI): domain Eukaryota; kingdom Viridiplantae; phylum Streptophyta; class Pinopsida; order Pinales; family Pinaceae; genus Pinus; species Pinus taeda. The sequence continues at coordinate 12,437 of APFE031408242.1, forward strand.
GCTGATAGGACTCTGCACTAGTATAATATGTAATGAAGATTTTCTTTATATAATAAGAAAGAAGATAGAGAGGACATCAACGGTGGTTTCCCCCCAAATTGGGTTTCCACCTAAAATATTTGTGTTCATATGTGATGATGTGTTGCTTACGTGTTTTAATTTATATGTTCTTTACTCCATATTGGATGACTAATGAACTAACAATGCAATTATTAATTTATACGCTTGATGTAAGCTCTGGAAAATTAAGTAATCTGAACATACGTGTTTTTCATTCACTACAGTTGTGTACACATGTGGGTTTCATAAATAATAGTATCATACATATTTTTGATTATGTATTTGGAAATTAAAGTACATTAAAAATATTGATTCACCTCCCTCTCAGTATTTTTCCTAATATCTTGAAATCCTCATCCGACTTGACCATGAATCAAATTGTATTTTTAGGTTTTAGTCTATTGATTGATAAGGGTTCACAAAATACCTAAAACTTGAAGTAATTGGGTTATCCAAATCTTTTATTCATTGGTAGAGAAATTATTTTTTTAATATAATTATATCCATATTGGACCGGGATGCCACAACTACTACATTCATTCTAGTTGTGGCCATGGGATTGTTTGTGATAAATCTACTTTCACCAGACAAAACCAATGGGACACCCAACTAATAGTTTTTAACATGTATTATCTAAAATTATTTATTTATTTGCTATATATATGGAGTATGTTTAGAGATCATCCACATACAAGTTGTCCCTATTGACTAGAATGAGCAAGGTTGATAGGAATGAAAATTGTGTTTGATTTTGCTGAGTATTACATTTGGGAGTGAATCAATAGAGCTCATCTGCTAGTTACATCAATTTTGACAAATGGATCGAGTTGATGTCAAATGCATTATGGCACTAGAGGATATTGCAAGAAAAAATTTCCTATTGGATGGCCATAGTTTTGGGATCCAATATGCTTTCAACTTACATGCCTAACAATCTACACTTCATGATGACAAATTTTTATAATAATTTAGGAAGAAACATGCAGTGATAATTTTTTATAATAAGTTAGGAAGAAACATGGAGTGGTAACTTTTTATAATAAATAAGGAAGAAACGTGGAGGTCACTACTATTGTAATCACGTTCAATATGTTTATGATGGTAGACTATGGGTAGAGAACACACCTTATGAAACACTCAATGGTTTCTTTATTAAAATTGTAAGTCACCATTTAGTGAAGAATAATCTTGCCAACCTTCTGAATTTTGTTGGAGAATCTAATTCCAACCACCTGCCAGGTGTCAAAACCATAGTTATTATGTTGATTTGTATCAGCAAAAAAATACGTTAATTCGCTAGTTCAGTTTGGTACGACGATTAATTCGGAGAATTACAATTCGGTGTGATGCTACATTTTTGTCAAAGTCACCTGCTCCTGTTCGTTGTCTCCTGCTTCATCCCTTAACATGTTTCACACCCCAGCATGAATACGTAATGTGCTTTGTTACACTGAACAATGGTTTGTGCTTCAGGATGAGCCTCATAAATGGGCAATTATATGGGCTCATTTTACCTCCTAACCTAGTCATATCAACCATTTTCTTAGCTTATTACATGATTTTCTGATTATATTTATGCTTATCGAGTGAGTTGAGTTAGTTATGATGCCATGTGGTCTAATATGTGTTTAATGCATATTATTGATGAATTTCAAGGTCAAAGTCAAGGATCCAATGGAAAAATGGCAGCAATAACTCGAAGTGGACAAAGGAGAGGAATTATAGGAGGGAATCCCCCACATTTGTTACTCTTCACTTCGAATTCCCCTTCATTCATCTCGGAGTACAAGTAGCCAAATCATGCACTAGAAGGCAGCCAAGCAAGTAGAGGATGACTGATGATTATCTCAAGTTTTGAGAGCCAAGCCTCCCTGATTTTAAGGAAGCTACTGGTAGCTTCATTTGTATAAGTATAGAGGCATAGGGCCTCATTAGGGTCATTTTTTTTGAATTTTTTCTTATGTAAACTTTGCTCAACTTCGAGCTTATCATTTTGTGACAATTACATGTAATCTTGCTATTGTTTTGAAAATAAATATGGAATCCTTTTTGAGCTAGCATTGAGTTACCTTAGAGGGCTGAAGCTCTTAGGTTAGGGCCCAATCCAAGCAACCAAGCTCCTATTTACTTGTATTTGTATGTTTTATTCCAGTTTGTAGATTAGATTGATGTTAGATGTATTTCTTTTATGGTTAAGAATATGTTGCTTTTGATGATTCAATAGTTTGATTCCATTTGTGCTTTCTATAACAGGTTAAGCAGTGTTAAAAAGAAGATTCAAAAGGCTAGTAACAATACCTTGGCTTCTCTTCTTCCCTTTGGGACCATGATTTGAGGCAAATACTCTCTTGCTGCCCCGAAAACATAGATTTTCCTCATCCATAGGACTTCTAGTGTTTGCAGCTTTTTAGTAGGATAATAGTCCAATTTTGCTTTTCTTCAGATCCTCTTCATCATGCTCACTTCCTTATTTGCAATAGTCTTCTTTCATGCTTTCCTTTCTTGCAACATTTCTTAGCATTTCCTTTCATAAATCACAGTTTAGACTAATTTGATGCAAAACTTTGTTTTTCTAGATGCACTCATTTCATTGCTTGCTTGATATTATTGGTTGACTATCGGTTCCTTTGCAACAGATCTCTTCTTGCAGTGGGCTAGATTATCAGACATTACATCCTCCATCCGATCCATGCCCTAGAGGTTGTGAAAACCTCACGTCAATTCTGTCTTAGTTTCCTACATTCCCCATAGAACTTCTTCTTCTCTCCTTGAGAAAACCCAATCATCTTCATCTCTCCCGGTGATTTATGGTAGACCTTAGGCACCCTAACACCTCATTCGAACCTTTATCCACCTTTTCCACCCACTCTCATACTCTCAAAATAGTGAAAACTATTCTCAGCCTACTCTTGTAGGCCTCATGTAGTTGCCCTATTTTCCTCCTGTAGATTTCCTGTGTCCTCCTGTAGATTTTCCTGTAGGCTTTCTTTTGAAGGCCTAATGTGGAAAAGCCTCTAGAAGGCCATCTGAGACCTCCTAGGACCCATCTACACCATCTTACATCCTCTTGAGTCACAAAACCACCCTCCAATGCAACTTATTCACTGCCACATTCAGACACAATAAATTATATGCATGTCAAATTCACATAAAAATACATAAAAATCCAAAAAGATTTTTTTTACTTATTTACTTCCGGAAATAGCTTATTTAGATGTTTCTTACACCCTTGAGTAGGTAATGGCATTCCTTTCATGGTTTTCATAGTAATTTTTGCAAAAGTAGGATTCGTTGGCTAATTAGGTTTTACTAGGTTTGCTTTACATTTCAGTCTTTTTCCTTTCTGCAGTTAGAGTAGCATTTGTAGAGTAATATTTCTCTCTTTTCATCACATATAAAGCTTCTTTTGGAATCCATAGAAGTTGGCTTCAACTCCTAGTGATCTTGCATCAGCTGACCAAGTGACAACCTGCAGTAAGAATTAGTACTTGTGCATACAACATCGACGCTTCCAAGTTTGTTACGAACTATGGGGTTGATAAGAGTAAAGTTGATGCAGGAGAATCCAGCTCTGAGGATACACAAAGTGGTTGACAGTCTCATGAAGAGACCAGAACACACAGTCGTATATACAGAACTGGATAGGTGTCAAACTTGTTAGTTATTGTTCATTTTATTTTACTTGTTTTATTTGTTTTCTTCCAGAAGGTCAATTAGAGTTAGGAACTGCTTCTTTTCAAATAGAAATTATAAACAACACAATAGGTTGTCAGTTAATTACTTCCCTTTATTAGTTAACTAGTTCTTGCAAATTATATTAGTTAGGGCAGTTAGAAACTAACAGACAGTTACCAATCTGTTAGGGTAGTTCCTGAACAGAACTGTACTGGTTCAGTAGTTTTTAAAAGCAGAAGAATAATCATTGTAAACGATTCCTCAAGCAGAGAAAAAAATATACAGTCATTCTCCAGATTAAATATTTTCATCATTCGATTTCACATTATATCATCACTGTACAACTAATTTGCATGCAGTATAACATGTTTCTGTGTAACAATTGAAGTTAGAATAACAAAGCAGAGGACCGACGAGAAGAATCGAATAGCACAGAGTTGCAATCACCACCTATAGACGAGGGAACGAGGACTGCGAATGCAGATAACCTACAGCTAGAGTGAAGCTAATGAGCAACGCAGAGCCAACATTTAAATAACAAGGTCAGACAGAACGAGAGTTCAGGTATCCATTTACATTCCCAGGTAACCCGAAACCAAACTATATGTTACATTTATAAATATAGCAAGTGCCGGAGTAAAATACATATGCAAACGAATCATTCCATTAACATACTGTAAATCAAGTTAATACAGTCCAAACATTCATTTTTCTTCCGAACACAATTTCCATTAAAAAAGTCAGGGATTCGAAACAGATTTTCGAGCAACATTTGTACAACCAGAAACCAAATCAATTACAACAATATCCATTAATGGAACCGGAAGATAAGGGTTTGGATAAACCCTAGGGTTCTAAATAACCAAACAGTAAGAAGCGACAGAAGGAGGGTTCGAAACCCTGAACCATTAGCTCACAACCTAACCGAACAAATCTATACAGTGCGATGGCTTGAAGCCATTAAAAAAAAAACCCAACAAGGGTTTGAACAAAAAAATCCAATGACAATGTTACAGGAGTAAGGCCGAGACTACGAATAGAGTCAAAGAAAACAATTACACAGATAACAGAGCATTCTTTTGTTTCCACAGTGAGGACGGACTACCCTAGAACCAGAACCCAAACTACAAGCAACTGCAGTCATCTATATGTAAAGACGCTACCCGTAAGAGCCGAGTGGAAGAGTTGTTCAGAGAGCGAGGGACACCTCGAGCCATGGGGTTAGCCACCTGGACTCACCTGCAACCAAACAAGTATAGGTTAGAAACCTGTACAAATATATATATAACCATTTGAAGTTGAAAACAGAACTGGTGGGGACAAGAAACCTTACCAGAAGCCATGGAAGCCGAGAAGAATAGCAACACCAAAACAAAACCCTGAAAGACCAGTAGCAGGAGTGATCAAAACCTGAAGGAGAAGGGCGAAAACATGATAGCAAAGAACCATTGCTTACCTGCACAGTAAGGGCGAAGCGTAGAAGCTTGGAGAAAAGACCTGTCACGGACGAAATCATCAATTAGACGAGTTGGAACAGTATTGGCATCAAAAAAATAACCGGATAAACACACAGTGAACAGGTTGTTATCGTGCAGAGCCAAAGGTGCCTTCATGGGCCACCAAGGTCTCACCTCCCATAGCTGTCGAAGACCAGAGAGAACCCCACAGTCGGTACTCGAACCATAACAACAGAGGGGTAGAATTTCCCCACAGACGCATAGCAAGCTTTCGACACAGCAAAACAATGAAAATGACAAAATGACGGAGTAAGGGTTGACAAAAGTCGGGTTACGTGTGAGGAGAACCGGAAAGTGTGGGTGGAAACCGGTTAAGACCGTTCCAGAAACCCTAAACCTTTTTTCGAGGAGCGTACAAAACATTAAAGTCAACCATAAAGTTCATCCAGGACACAGGTCATTTCGACCAGAGATATTTTGTAAACGGTGGGAGGCCATCATAAGTGGTATCAGAGCTAGTTTCTTGAGTTAGAACTGATGGAACAGGTAGAAGGTGAAGGTGAAGGAAGAGGAAGAGGAAGAGGACGAATAGTCCATAGGGTAGTAGATGATGGACTTAGAGAGGAGATTCAAGTTTTGCGTGAAAGATTGGCAGTGGTGGAGGCTGGGGGAAGAAGAAACACAGCAGACAACAGTGATGAAGAAGTAGCTGAACCAGAGGAGGATGAGTATGAAGGAGTGACACCGGAACTTAGGTTGTTGAAGTCAGTTTTGCTATCCATTCATAAGCCAAGGCATGAGTTACCTACTTATGACGGAAGTTTGTCTGCAGATGTGTTACTAGATTGGCTGAGTGAAGTAAATAATTTTTTTGAGTTTGAGGAAACCAGTGAGGACAAACAAGTGAAGTTTGCCGCCACCAAGCTGAAAGGACATGCGTCCTTATGGTGGGACAGCGTTCAGGTGGAAAGGAAGAGACTACACAAACAGCCTATTAAGAAGTGGGCTAGAATGGAAGCAAAACTGAAGGAGAAGTTCCTGCCAAAAGATTATCAGATCATGTTGTATCGACAGGTACAAAACTTGAAGCAAAGAGGAATGACTGTTAGGGAGTTTACAGAGGAATTTTATAAATTGAATTTGTGAGCAGGGTATGTGGAAGATACCTCAGAGAAAATAGCCAGATTTGTAAATGGCTTGAGAGGGGAGATTTTGGATGAAATCGGTATCCTTTCACCTCAAACGTTGGATGAAGCCTATCAGTTTCCACTGAAGGCAGAGGAGAAAATTAACAGAAAACAGAACACCAAGAGAGGAGGTGGTTCTGGCAGGGGAAAAGGCAAGGTTTATGGCAGAGGTAGAAGTGTAGGCCCAAATGAGGAGGGCAGCAGTTCCAAATCTTCTGGCACCACAGAGAAGGACAACAGCACCAGGGAAGGACCACCAGCTCAACGAGCGCAAGGATTTGGTCGAGGCAGGGGAACTGTCCAGTGCTATCGTTGTCACAAATTGGGACACAAGTCATATGACTGTCCTGAAGGTGAGCCAGCAGGTGGGAGAGGAACCTATGTTGCTCAGCCAGAGGACGTTGAGGAGACACCTCAAGAAGCGGAGAATACACCAGAGACAGGTGAAGCCTTGGTGTTAAATAAAGTGTTGTTAAAACCAGCAAAAGAAGTTGCAGAACCAGATCAGCGAAAGGTTTTGTTTCGCACTGTTTGCAAGTCACGGGGTAAGTGCTGTAAGTTGATCATTGACAGTGGGAGTACCGATAATTTGGTAGCTGTAGAGATGGTAGAAAAGCTGGGATTAAAGAAGTTAAAACATCCTACTCCCTATAAGGTGTCGTGGCTGCAGAACGGGCATCAACTGTTAGTTGATGAATAGTGTGAGGTGGAGTTTCAGATCGGTAAGTATAAGGACAAGATCCTTTGCGATGTGATGCCAATGGATGTCTGTCACTTACTGTTAGGATGACCTTGGCAGTTTGATAGGAGTGCAGTTCATGATAGGAAGACCAACTGCTATAAGTTTGTGAAAGACGGGATCAAGCATATGCTTGTACCCATCAAAGAGGAAAATACAGCAGAAGCTAGTGGAGTGAAAGCGCTGCTGTTAGGTGGAAAAGAGTTTATAAGACAGATTGTGGACAACGAAATAAATTTTGCTGTCATAAGGAGACCAAAGGCAGTGGTACTCCACACACAGGTTTCAGATTTGCCAGAAGAAGTTCAGAGGTTGCTGCAGGATTTTGGAGACATTGTGGTGGATGATCTTCCAGATGAGTTGCCACCAAGGAGAGGTATTA
>APFE031408242.1:25985-36149 GCA_000404065.3 Pinus taeda
CCCTTTCCTGAGAGACTATCCATAAGAGTCCAGCCTACCCCAGAAGAAACAGAACTCCTGGGAGAATTGAAACATTCATGTGTGAAGATACCACTTCTCTAAGCCATAAAAGATATGACTATCTACAATAGATTGATCAAAGAGAAGTTCTTTAGGCATTTAGGAAGGTGCAAGAGAGATGCCCCAACCATCAATGTCATAGGACAATAATCCAATTTGATGTTAGCGAAGGTAATCTGTCCAAAATATTTTGACCCTGGAAGCCCAACAGTTGATGTCCACATCAATGGCACCATGATCCCACATACCTTGATTGATCTGGGAGCTGACATTAATGTGATGGAAAAGGACATAATGCTCAAACCTGACCTCCAAGGCTCCTTGTGGAAGATCATGACCATGCTATAGCTAGCAAACCACTCCACCGTGACCCCTGAGGGGATTATGGAAGATGTGATGGTCTTCATTGATTCTTGGGAGTACCCTGCTGATTTCTTAGTTCTCCAACTAAAGGCAAAGCCCACTGGGTATCCTCTCATTCTGGGAAGACCTTGGTTGGCTATCATCAATGCGTACATCAACTGTCGAGCTGGGAACATGACTATAAAGAATGGGCACATGTCCAAATAGTTAATCCTATATCCTCCTGCCCAAACCTTACTAAAACATGATCTACCTCTCCGGTTGGAGGAGGAAGATGAGGATGAAGTCTATTTTAAACCGCTTTATGCATTAGAAATCGCCATGGGGGGAACAAAAAGACGATGATGATATGATTGAAAATATGATTCAGAATCCACCTCCAAGTGTATCATGATTAGAGGAAATAGTAAGAGGAACCCAAAACAATTCCTCAATAGATCTCTGTGCAGCTAACTCCACTTCTCTCTGTGTTAAAAATATAGAGTTCAACCTAGAAAGAACCTTGAAAATGAATACATCCCTATCCATTTCCCAAGAAAGGGAACTGTGTAGACTGCTGAGAAAACACCTAAATGCCTTTGCCTGGAGTTATAAGGAGATGAAGGGAGTTTAACCTTCAGTACATACTCATCATATATACATAAAGGAGGATTGCAAGACAGTCAAGCAGCCTTAAAGGAGGATGAATCCAATGCTTAAATATATGTTAAGGAGGAACTGCAAAATTGTTTGATGCAGGATTGATCTATCCCATCTCTAATAGTGAATGAGTCTCTCCTTTGGTGCTATTACCAAAGAAAAATGGTAAGTGGAGAATCTGTGTTGGCTATAGAGAATTGAACAAAGCCACAAAAAGGACCATTTTCCTTTAGCTTTCATATATCAAGTGTTAGACGGTTTGGCAGGATTTTTTTTTTCTCTTTCTTGGATGGGTTTAGCGGGTACAATCAGATTGAAATCAGTGTAGAAGACCATGATAAGACCAATTTCACTTGTCCTTGGGGTACTTTTTCATACTGATTCCTTCCTTTTGGTTTGTGTAACGCTCCAACCACTTTCCAAAGAGCGAGATTGAGTATATTTACTTAATTAGTTTATGATGCAGTAGAGATATACATGGATGACTTTACTGCCTATGGCTCTGACTTTGAGGAAGCTTTATCTAACCTAGGAAAAGTTCTAGACAAGTGTATTAGGATGAACCTATCCCTTAGTCTGGAAAAGTAAGGAAAAGTGCCCCTTTCACCTGGATTGGGGGAAATCTCTTCAAACTTGGCCCATATCATATCTTGAGAAGATGTGTCAGCAAGGAGGAAGTCTTTGACACCCTCCTGACTTGTCACGACGGGCCTTGTGGAGGTCATTTTCAAGCAAAAGGAACTGCCTTCAAAATATTGCAAGCATGCTACTATTAGCCCACTCTTCTTCAGGATGTGAGGAGATATAGTAGCCAATGTGATCAGTGTCAGAGGATGGGGAAACCTACTCCAAAGGATGAGATGCCCATGCAACCTCAAGTGACCTTTGAGTCATTTGAGAAGTGGGCCATGGACATTTTGGGTCTTACCAGCCCTCCTTTAAAGCAGAAATAATACATCATTGTGTGCACTAATTACTTGACAAAGTGGGCACAGACAAAAGCAATCAAAGAAGTGACAGAGGGAAAAGTAACTGAGTTTTTGAAATAGTTGGTCACCGATCAAGGCAGTCAGTTCACTTTCAATTTGGTTGAAGACCTGCTCACACATCATAGAATCAAACACATAACTTCTACCCCTTACCATCTACAAGATAATGGGTAGGTGGAGGTCACTAAAAGAGCATTGGAAGGGATCTTCAACAAGGTAGTGAGTAGAAAAATAAAATACTAGGTAGAAAGACTAGTTGAGGCCACTTGGGCCTACAACATAACATGGAAGACCACCACAGGGTTCACACCGTATGAGCTAGTCTATGGGAAGAAAGATTTGCTATCAATAGAATTTGAATTAAATACCTTAAGGATGGAAGCTCAGCTGGACCTAGACCTCAACCATGCACAGAAAGAAATATTACTTCAGCTCAATGTATTAGATGAACACAGATTGTAGGCCCTTATCCATACAGTGGTAGTTCAGCTTCAGAGGAAGATATGGCATGACAAAAATATCAAAGAGAAGTAATTCCAAGAGGGAGATTGGGCACTACTTTATGATTCAATATACAAAGATTTCAAAGGCAAGCTAATGAAAAGATGGCTGGCACCCTACACTGTGGAGAAATGCAATGACAATGGTTCAGTTCTAATTAGAACCATTGATGATGAAGCCATCCTCATGCTTGTTAATGGACATCGGTTGAAATTCTATAAGAAAACCCTTTCCAAGTGAGAGCTCATTGAAGAATTGAATAATATAGTGATGGTGGGGGAGCATGTATTAGCCTCCACTTCACCCACTCAGTGAAGAAAAAGAAAAAAGAAATAAAAAAATAAGGACTCAAGTGAAAACCTCCATGAAGCACTTGTGTCCCATCATTCGGTTTAAAAACCTCTTCTAACGCAATCGAGTGATGTAAAAAAAAGGGAGAAAAAATAATAAGGTCCGTGAGTGAAAACCTCCCTTGCAGGCACCCGGGGCAAGGAATTAGGGTGAAAAGCTCCCTGAGGTGCCCTAGTTGTTTTCAAAAAAAAGAAAGGGGAAAAAGAAAAATGAATTTTCATTTGCATTGCAGGTTTGCAGGAGGACTACAGGAAGCAGAAGAAGGTGCCAAGAGATCCTTGACATCCACACCAACACCTATCCTACCTTCTCCACACTTTTATCCATCATTTTTGCCATTTATTTCACCCCACTTTGTTTTTTTTCAAACACTGTGTTTTCTACAAGAGGCTCCGTGTTTTTTATAGGAAGCTCCTGTAGGAATTAAAGAGAGCCACAAATGGATATAAAAGGCAGTTTGAGGGACAAGGAAACTTCATGAAGAACCTATAAACCCTCCTACAGTCTTCAAATCTCCTTGCCATCATTTCCAAGCCCGTATCACACATCAAGCATCATTCTTCTTCCCGTCCAAGAAAAACACAGAAAAAATAGTTTTTTCAGAAAAAAACAAAAAATAAGAGAGGAAGTAGCACCATCCACCTCACCTAAAGCCTAATTACTACCTCTCCATCACCATCTACACCTATGGCATCATCCTCAAAGCTCCAAGCATAGAAAGAAGCTGAAGTTTCAAGGGGAGAAACACCTACAGGAGTTCCTGTAGGAATTCTTGTAGTAGTTGATCCCATGAAAACCCAGCAACAGTAGAAGGAAAATGAACACATGAAGGTTGATAAGGCACCTAAAACTTAGATCCAGTGAGAGAAGAACCTTCATAAAACATAGCCACATATCAACAAGCAGACATCATGCATCAAAAGAAATAAAGGTATGTAGTAGAGAGAGAGCCACACCACCTCACAACAAATAGATTTTGATCGCAAGTAAGTAACTAACCCACTCCTCTATTTTCATTTGTGCATTAAATGTCATGCAAAAATACTGAGATGGTTGAGGTTGAATAAGGGAAAGATGGCCAGTTAACTTTGCCACCTTCATCTAGTTGAGTCCACTTACCCGAGATGTCACCCACATGTGCGCATAGTCAACTCAAGAAAGATGTCAAGGACATGTAGTGGAGGAAATGTGAACTTCGATACAATAATGAGGGATGATTACGAAGAGTGGCCATGATGACAAGGTAGGTGGGGACCAATGGTTCGAATATGGCTAATGCATACTTTTCCAGCTCACCCCCTATCACTGGAAAGAGCCATAAAGGGTAATGAGTACTCCTTCCCGAGCATTCTCACCACCTTTTCCTTCATTCTCTCCTTGTAACTCAGCTACACCAGTCTCCTTGTGTCTCCAGAGCCTCGTAACCATCGTCCTCCATTGATATTTCCCATATTCCTACTCGGCATTTTATATACGAGCACCTACAGGTTCTATAAGAGCACCTACAGGAATTCTAGAGGAGGGACAATAGGCTTCTATAGGAGGGCCAGTGAGTTGTTTTGAAGGGAGAAAACATGAGTTTTAGCACAATTTTAGGTCTAAGAAGGTAGGTTCCATGCATGCCCCCATTGAATATCAACTTATGCAAGAAGTTGTTTCAATTTGAGGAGGAAATAAAGTCTTTAGCAGAGGAGGAAATACATAAAAAAATTCTACTTATTTAAAAAAACACAGTCTTCGCTGTTTCTAGATTTTTCTAAAAAATCGTTGTCTCCATCTCCAAATTTGGTTTCCCAAAAGAGTATAAACAAAATGACAGGAGGGTTTATGATAAATGAGCCGACTAACTCCACTAGGCTCCATGCACATCCACAAGCGCTGGACATCTTCACAAGGGAAAATTGGATGAATTTATTTGAGAAATTCTAAGGGTTTGATGAGGAAATTTCCCAAGAGTTGCTCTCTCTTTGGTACCCCACACAAGAACTCACACCATTGTCAGTTTTAGAGGTATTTCCATGGACATAACCCCTAAATTTATTAGTAGGGTTACTACCTTTCCTCTTGGGCTACCTTGGAGTAAGGATGAGAAACCAATTGGCCACGCTGCCAAGAAAAACTTCTTCCAAAACAATGAAACCCATGAAGAGGATAAAAATGGCATTAGAAGGGCTAGCACACCATATCCTTGGGATGAGGTTAGCTATCAAATAATCAAATACATTTCCTGTGAGGGGAGATACAACATTGTCTATGGTTATCACTTTAGAATCCTACACGAATTAAGGTATGGCATGGACATTCCCACACCTTAGAAACTCAACGTCCCCTACTTCCTCCCGCAACCCCTCATTGACGCCAACACTAAGGGTCAAGCAAGGAATTCAGAGAAGCTATCTCACCATGGGTTAATCAAAATTCTCATGGAAGAAGCCCTATATACATTTGCACTCCCTATAGCATGGGAAGTTTTTTGAAACATGATAGCTGAGGATGACATAAAGGCCTTAACATATGATGTCAGTCCTACTGGCAATGAGGAGGAAGAGCAGCAAGGGGGAGAAGGTGAAGCCACTGGTGAATTAGTAGAATAGGGAAGGAAGGAGGAAATCACTGAAATAGAAGAGGAGAAAGCTGAAGAAATAGAGTAGGAAGAAGCAGAGGAAAAAGAGACAGAAAAAAATACAGAGGGAGGAGAAAAAGAGGCAGAAAAGGTAGAGCAAGGAGAAGCGTTCCCTGAGACTCTGGAAAGGGAGGCAGAAACTGCCCTCACTACCCTTAGTACACTAATCAAGCCAAAGAAAAATAGGAAAAGACAGATCTTCATGTATTTTAGGGCTAGGAAGAGCGCAAGAATCAAAATAGACAAACCTCAACCCTCTTAAAAAATGCCAATACAATTGAAGATTCACCCTCTACCAAGGGGAAAGAATCCCCTTCAAATACACCTATCACATATGAAAGGGGGACTCGTAGATCTTCCACATGGAAAGAAAAGGTAGAACTACAGGACCAAAAATAAGTCCTAGATGAGGCTCAGACAATTCTACAGGAGACACTGTCAAAACTACAAGAGACCCAAAAGCTTGAGAAAAGGATGGAAGGATAGCCACAGGCAAAGGAGGAAGTAATAGAGCTACAAGAACCTGATCCCCAGTCTAGTCTTGCCTCCTATTACAATCTACTTGAGGGAGGAAGGATAATCCCACAAAAATTTGCAATTCCACTATTCTTTGAATTAGACAAAGAAATAATAAGAACACATAGGTGGATGCAAATAGCCAAATCCAAAGGAGTTGAGGATATTGGCCATATGGAAAACAAACTTAGAGAAATGGGTAGAGAGTTGAGTGCTCTAATAGACAGGGAAGCAATTACAAGAAGCCACCGTGAAACTAGAAATGAATTGTTAAGGAGGCAGCTACAAGAGAAAGAGACTCGCTAGCATGCATAGCCAACTTATCATGGAGGCATTGCAATGTAGAACACCAACCAAATCCTATGGCCTCTACCTCAAAGACCAATGGTTCCAATTCCAGATAAAGACATTGGCACAAAGAGGCACAATTCCTTTCTAAGATTACAGGCAGTTTATGGATCTATGCGACCAAATCACATCAGAGGATAAGACAAAGATAGAAAAAATCTACCTACATAACATGGCCCTCACATACATGAATGTGTGGGACCCTAATGCTAGGCTAGGGGATTTGTAAATAATGACCATGGCCTCATGGATGAACCATGAAGAGTTGAGGGCAACAGAAATAAAAAGATTGATGATAAAAGAGCAGGCTGAGCCATTAATGATAAGAGTTTAGCCATCATATCACATGGCACTCATCAGCACACACAACCTTCTGTCAATAATCCTTAGATTTCCCCTAGATATATAAATGATCAGGCACAAGCCATTGCACACTTTGAGGATATGCAAAGGTTACTTGTGGATGACTGTATGCATGCATGCATGAGAAGATGGAATACCTTACCACATAATATGTAGATTAGTGAATATCATTCCACCATGAGTCTAAAGGAAGCATTAATAATAATGCCAATGTATAAGTGCTCCATGCAAAGGCTGAAGGTCAACTAGATTGGCCTCAAACTGAGTCTCACACTACTGTTAGGCATGCTGGAAGGCAGAAGAGAAGAAGAAGAGGAAGAGCAATGGGAAGAGATGGACAAGAAGGCAGGATTCTATGATGAAGAAGAGAAGACCACATCAGAAGCCTGGGATGTTAGGGAGGCCACTAAGTTGCTCAGAGGATGAGCAACACCTTTAGTAGGGGGTGATGATGAGCCCCATAAATGGATAATTATATGGGCTAATTTTACCTCCTAACCTAGTCAAATCAACCATTCTCTTAGCTTATTGTAGGATTTTCTGATTATATTTATGCTTATGGAGTGAGTTGAGTTAGTTATGATGCCATGTGGTCTAACATGTGTCTAACATGCATTTAATGTAGATTATTGATGGATTTTGAGGTCAAAGTCAAGGATCCATCGGAAAAATAGCAACAATAACTCGAAGTGGACAAAGGAAATGACTTATAGGAGGGAATCCCCATCATTTATTACTCCTCAACTCAAATTCCCCTTGATTTAGCTCGAAGTACAAGCAACCGAATGATGCACTAGAACACAACCGAGTAAGTAGATGATGACTAATGATTATCTCGAGTTTTGGGAGCCAAGCCTTCCTGATTTTAAGGAAAGCGTTGGTAGATTCATTTGTATAAGTAGAGAGGCCTAGGGCGTCACTAGGGTTGGATTTTTGTTGGATTTTTGCTTATGTAAACTCTGCTCAACTTCAAGCTTATTATTTTGTGACAATTTCATGTAATCTTGCTATTGTTTTGAAAATAAAGATGGAATCTTTTTTGAGCTAGCATTGAGTTATCTCAGAGGGCTGAAGCTCTTGGGTTAGGGCCCAATCCAAGCATCCAAGCTCCTCTTTACTTGTATTTGTATGTTTTATTCCAATTTCTAGATTAGGTTGCTATTAGATTTATTTCTTTTATGGTTAAGAATAGGTTTCTTTTGATGATTCAATAGTTTTCTTCCATTTGTGCTTTCTATAGAAGGTTAAGTAGTGATAAAGTGAAGATTCAAAAGGCTAGTAACAATTCTGTGGCCTCTCTTCCTCTCTTTGCGACCATGATTTGAAGCAAAGACCCTCTTGCTGCCCCAAAAGCACAGATTTTCCTCATTCATAAGACTTCTAGCATTTGCAACTTTTTAGTAGGATAATAGTCTAGTTTTTCTTTGCTTCAGATCTTCTTCATTATGCTCACCTCTTTATTCGCAATAGTATTATTCCATGCTTTCCTTTCTTGTAGCATCTCTCAAAATTTCCTTTCATAGATCATAGTTTAGACTATTTTGATGCAAAACTTTGTTTTTGTAGATGCATTTATTTCATTTCTTACTTGATCTTATTGGTTGACTGTCAGTTCTTTTGCAGAAAATATCTTCTTGCAGTAGGCCAGCTTATCAGCCATCACATCCTCTATCTGATCTATGCCTTGCAAGTCGCCCAAATCTCACCTCAATTCTGCCTTAGTTTTTTTCATTCCCCATAGAACTTCTTCCTCTCTCCTTGAGCAAACAAATTCTTCCTCTCTCTCGGTAGATCATGGCAGACCTTAGGCACCCTAAAACTTCATTCCTCTTGTAGGCCTCTTGTAGTTGCCCTGTTTCCTTCTATAGATTTCCTGTGTCCTCCTATAGATTTTTGTGTCGGCTTTGTTTTGAAGGACGAATGTTGAAAAGCCTCTAGAAGACCATCTGGGACCTACTAGGACCCATCCACACCATCTTACATGCTCTCAAGTGCAAAAACCACCCTCCAACACCACCTATTCACTGCCACATTCACACACAATAAATTACATGCATGTCAAATTTAGATAAAAATAAATAAAAATTCAAAAAGATGTTTTTTACTTATTTACTTACAGAAATAGCTTAGTTAGATGTTGTTTACTCCCTTGAGTAGGCAATGGTATTTTTTTCATGGTTTTCATAGTATTTTTTGAAAAAGTAGGATTAGTTAGTTAATTAGGGCTTACTAAGTTTGTTTTACATTTCTGTCTTTCTCCTTTCTGTAGTTAGAGTAGCATATGTAGAGTAATATTTCTCTCCTTTTATCATATATAGAGATTCTTCTCGAATCCATAGAAGTTGGTTTGAGCTCCTAGTGTTCTTGCACCGGTTGACCAAGTGGCAACCTGCAATAAGAACTAGTACTTGTGCATACAACATCGGCACTTCCAAGTTTGTTACGAACTACCAGGTTGATAAGAGCAAAGTAAGTAGCTCAGGAGTTGCAGCATTATTGTTGCAATATTGGTGTTCACCACTCCGTTACACTAAACAATGGCCATATGCAAGGTATACGGTAAATAGATTTGGAAGTTTGCTATATGCAGATCTACACGGTTGACTAAATACATAAGAATTTTTCAAATTCAGGGATTTTTAAACATTATGTAAATATATTTATAAATTCAAAAGATAGTGTTGTACGTTTGTAAATTTAAAAGTATTGATTTACTTTTGTTACTTATTTAAAAAAAAAAATAAAATTTATAGTTACTTCAATAACTTAAAAACTTATTGTTGAATTAGTGGAAATAGGTCATTGAACATACCCTTTAACTGTTGATAATAAACGTTCTGGAAACGTAAATTTTTAATTCCAACTTTGCTTTGTTGATGCATTGGAAGAAATTTTTAATTCCAGTTTTGCTTTGTTGATGCATTGAAAGAATACAAGTTTGGATCTGCACAAACCTAGTGAAAATAATACAGGGAAGGGAAAAACAAGTTTGGAACTAGGCAACCCTAGTGGAAAATTGAAATAATGTAGAGAAAGGCAAATCTATTGCTAAGATCAATTAACTTTTATAAATTCTCTTATAAGAATTAGCAAGTTGGTATTTTCTGTATTCAAGCTTCTATAATCACATAATGAATTAAGAAAGTTGGTATTTCTAATTGGAAAAAGATGTCAATTTTAGTAGGAAAGAAAAAGTAATTTCTATCTTACCAAATTGATAATTCTTATTGGAACAAAAAAAAAAAAAAAAAAAAAAAAAATAGAAAAAAATAAAAAAATAGTAATTTCTAAATTAGAAAATTTTATGAAATGACAAATTGCAATTAAGAAAAAAGATAATTCTTACCTTACAAGAAATTATAAAATAACAAATTGGTTGCAAATCAATAACTCTTATATAAAACATAAAAA
>APFE031408242.1:36685-75537 GCA_000404065.3 Pinus taeda
TTGTAAGATGTTTTTGTGGCCACCAACAACCCCCCTCTTTGTTTGATATTAGCAATAACACCAAACAAATGGGGACCCTTAATAAAAATTCAAACAAACAGTTTTAGGAACATTTTTGTTTTTGATTCCTTAAAACTTTATCGTGATGAAAGAATGAAACATTTTTTCTATGAGCATAATAGACTACGAAGAAGCGATGCGAAATTTATCGCATCGCATTCACTATGAAGCGCTCTTAAATGAAAAACTTAAGAAATCTCCGACGGCCGATGTGCGACGTCGCATATCGCAACATCGCGTAAAGTAGCACACAATGACTAATTTCTGTGATCTGTGATATTGCGATGCCGCGATACTATAACATGATCTGTGATCTGCGATCTGCAATGAACGCGAGTTTTCCTCGACGCAGTACTCAAGGAAAGGTACCCATTAATCAAAATTAAGCGCGCACCTTAAAAAGAAATTAATGATTGTACGCCAAAATATCCAGGAATGAAAGCTTTTCGTTTTTTGAAGGATTAGTTCGCTATGAATGTCATAATTATGCATACATAAGATTTAAAGCTTTCATGTCAATATTTATTACCATTACTCTCTTCCTTTGCGTAAACTATAAAATAGGAAATAACATGAAGCAATGTGTAGGAAACATCTAAGGAAAAGGGAAAAGTGCCAATTCTCGGAGAACAGAGAAGAAATCCCTTCAGAAGTGGATGCCGCATATGATAGGACCACACATTCCAGAGTATCACTCAACAGATGCTGATGCCTATAGGTCATCTAAGGCTCAGAATCAAAGGCGCACAAAAGCAGCATGATTACAAAAAACCCTGAAGCTTACACACAAGAAAAGCCCGGAATGAAGAACGGCGACAATTTTCAATCCAGAGAATTGTTCAGAAAGTAAAGTCTTTGACTCATCCAGTCGTTCGCAAGGACGGAAACCGAAATAGCAAAAGCAAAATCAGTTTCAAGGAAATTTGAGTTATTACCAAGTATACACGCAGTGAATACACCCAGTCAAAGGAATATTCTCTAAAATATCTTATAGTTTACCAGAAAGTGGTGCCAGCTCTCGTTACTTCTATTTTTATAGCACACACGAAAGGGGAAGGAAACCAGCCGACTCTTCCCAATTGAATGTTGCACGCTTACAGCACTAAGGAGAAAATACAGAAATAGTTCAGAGTCAGATTTAATTTTTAGAAATAGTTTGCTTTATCAGAAGTACGGTCATTTGAAAACCGGATCCTAAATATATGTAATCAAGTTAATTAGCTAGCAGTATTTAAACCCTTCTCAGGCATTTAGAGAAGGGTCCAGAAATTTGTCAAAAACTCGTCCTCAGAACATGCACTTTTGCACCCTCGGAGGTGGTTTTGATGAATGGATGGATCAAGGTTTATTAATGTTTGCATTTAATATCTGCTACTGATGTTGCACTTCTATACTCTTAGTAGATGTTAGAGCAAGGAGAGATAAATCATTGTTGCTTGAAGATTATGAGTGGAACCAGTCATAAATGGTACTTTTATCTCTTGACCATTTCTTCTTATATTCTTGAAGTGATTCATAGTTTTTCAGTTGTTTATATGTGATTGCATGAATGTGTGGGTTACCATTTGGCACTTCTATATGGTGGAGTTATATTGTTTATGTCTGACATATGAATAACTTATTAGGCGATATGCTGTTCACAACTATTTTTCCTAACTTCTTATGCAAAGTGGTTTATCTTAAATTATTTCTATTCTTATGATAGCTGGATAATATTTATTACCAGTTATTGTTTGAAATCTCTTTAGATCGCATAATAGAGGATATACATCCCTGGTTACCGTAGATTAGATGTGCTGTTTCTCATTAGATTACAATAGCATAGAGTTAGTTTAAGAATCTGAATTAGATTAGCCTTAAAGTACTCTTAGATCAACATTATTCAACTCTACACACACACACACCCAAGATCTGGAAACTGGTCCCGTTATCCCCAGTTGGACCCGCTATACCAAACGGATAAGGAGGTGCCATCCAATGTCCGGACCGGGTGGGTATCCCCCTTGTTTTCGACCCGATTTTCGGGGCTTCAACATATTTGGCACTAGAATGAGGCCTGAACTATGAATGGCACCTAAATCGAAATCTAAATACCATTCTGAGAGTAAATCACCCTCATCAACTCTCCCGACTTCCCCAGTACATTTAAATCCAGAATCATAAGTCGGTCGAATATTAACCGCTGCTACATACCCTAATATTCCAGGCCAATCTACCATTGAACCCCCTAAGTTCAAACTCTTCTTCACAAACTCCAGGGATTTTCTATTTTTACACTGGGGTCTGATAAATCTCAAATCAGCGTGACTTCACAGTACAATCCTGCTCATCCCCTGACCAGGTTAAAGAGCGAAAAATTTGACATCCAGCCAACTGAATTCCCTCTTCCCACCAGGAAAAGAGAAAGGAAAATATCACTGCAGTCTGACAGTGAGACTCTTTCATCTACATCATCCATCTCAACCCCCTCACTGCGAAGTCAACCGCCCACATCTTCATTCCAAACCACTCATCCACCTTCCACAACCCCTCTTCCCCGATCATCTAATATCATAATATCTTCATCATCCCATCCTCAAGAATCATCCCCTACACTTTCAATTACTAGCAGCTCAAAAATGGCCCAATCTCCATGGAATAACCCTGGAGCAGTTTTAATGCCTCCACCCCTGAGCCAAATACCGGCCCATCCTGAGAAATGGCTACCCAAATTCAACCCAGAAGCAGGCATGCTAGCTGAAGAGCACATTAACAATTTCATGCTTTCTGTCAATCTCAACGGAGTTACCAACGAAGATGTTGTTGTTCGGATTTTTCCCTATACGATGCAAGGAACTGCTGGGTCATGGTACTTTTCATTACCCTCCGGGTCTATAACAAGTTGGGACATCTTTCAAAATCAATTCCTCACGAAGTTTGGTGATGATAGATCAACGGAAACATTAATCAGTGACTTATCCAATCTTAAAGCCAAAGCTAGAGAACCCATCAAAGATTTAAATTTACGATTCAATAAGATCCTCAACAAAATCCCCACTACTTCCCAACCTAGCGAAGAAGTACGGTGTGAATGGTATATCACATCCTTACCATCAAACTTAGCAATCTTCGTAGATAGGGAAAATAAAACAACTTTAGTTGAAAACCTGACAGAGGTAATAACAGTAGAGAAACGCGTTATAGCCTTGGAAAAGAGATCTGCGATAGAAGAACGCAAATCTAAAAAGGTCACCTTCAAGGAAGACCCCAAGAAGAAACCGACGAAATATCCTTTCGATTTAGAAGGGTTGCAGAAGGTATTAAAGACCATGTCCAATGAGATGATTGACATAAAAAAACAAGTGGCAGAAACTTCTTCAAAAAAGCCCTACAGAACTTTTAAAAGAAGCCCTTCAATGGATGCCAAACCACCCAACGCTATCTCAAATGTCGAATCTGAAGAAGAGGAAGAAGAAGAGAGTACCACTAAAGGGAAGACCGATGATGAAGAAATTGCGGAACTACAAGGAATGTGGGATTTCATCCTCCCACAAGAAGAAGATCAAGAAGCATTTCCGGTTAGAACACGAAGCAAAAACCAACTTGATCCTCCCCAAACTACCCCTAAGCATAAGGGCGCAAGCCCTACAGTAAAAGAAAAATTCGCAACAAAGAAAATGACAGCTAAGGCGACTCAATCTAGCCCAGTCCAACCAGATCCAGCACCTCCATCAAGAACACTAATAGTGTTGGATGAAATGGACTACAATATTATTGATGACATGAAAACGACTAGGGCTAATATCACTATTTATGAATTGAGAAAATTGAAACATCAAGAGAAGATAATGACGAAAGAATTACATGCTATACCTACTACATCTTTGCCTACAGCTGTAGCTACCCACAACATGGGAAGACCCCCAATCAACACGGCCAATAAAAGATCGATCCAAATGACAACCCCTTGATTGGAGGAAGATCAAGATCTCACACTCCCCCTTTTCTTCTCACTTATGAAATCTTCAATAAAAACGTGCACAATTGTTTGGTAGATTATGGAGCTTCAACAAATATTTTACCCAGATCAATATGTGCCAAGTTAAACGTTCAACCACAAAAATCCGGAGTGCGCATAGTTCAGCTTGATCGATCTCAAGTTGAAGTGATTGGTGAACTTAATCAAGTCAACATAAGATTGTCGTCTAACCCCAAGGTATGTCAGGTTATCAACATTCTAGTAGCTGATATCCCAGAATTCTATGGCTTAATTCTTAGCAGGGATTGGTCCGAAAAACTCCATGGATACTTTTCAACTAACTAGTCGCACATGTGGTTACCATACAATGGTAAACCAAATCAAATAAAGGTTGAACGAGAGTTACACCAGAAATACATAGTAATAGAATTAGAGGGGGGAAATGAAGCAATAGCATACAACAGTACCATCATAGGAAATTACTCGGTCGATTCTTTCCTTGGCAATTTCAATGCTCATACATGACCTTACTTAGAATATTCAGTTTTGTCCCAAGTCGAAAATTTTTCCCAAACTGATAATTCAAAGTGTGTTAATTTTGTAGAAGAACCTATAAATACATCTTTGTTTTTGAAATTATATTTTGATGGCTCTAAATCTAACGAAGGAGCAGGAGCAGGATGCGTACCGATTAGTCCAGAAGGGAACAAGACAATGCTTACGTGCAGACTTGAATTCGATTGCACAAACAATACAGCGGAATATGAGGCCTTGGTGCAAGGCCTATACAAAGCAATCGGGTTGAATGTCAAGTACCTTCAAGTCTTTAGAGACTCTGAGATTGTTGTCAAACATGTATGTAACACCATACATTTCCGATCAAGTCATTTGAAACATTATAAATCTCTAATACAGGATTTGACTGAGCATTTCATAGCATTCAATATTTTGTCAATCCCAAGAATTCAAAACGCAAGCGCAGACCTTTTAGCCAACGTAGCCTCTAGACTCATTCCCTCCGAAGATTTTACTCCAGATAGATTCTCGATAGAATTAATCTTTAGACCATCCATCCCTGACAACATTACAAATTGGAGAGTATTCAATGACGATCCTGATATTGTAAATTTCCTCACCTATGAAGGATCCTACTCCAATCAAATAATTGACGAAGACCACCACGATCGACAAATACAACAAATTGGCACTGATAATGCTATACCTAAATCGGTGGTTAAGTTGGAAGACTTATACGATTTGAAAAGTCGGTTTAAAAGGTCTACTAATTCTAAGCTCTACAGTTCAACTCTGAACTACGAATCAGTAAACCTGGGAACCGATGATAAACCACAAAATGTTAATCTAGGCCACGACCTAGCCCCTGAAGAAAAACTAGAATATATTTTCCTTTTGAGACAATACAAAAACATTTTCTCCTGGAATTACGATGAGCTGAAGACATATGACACTTCCATTATTCAACATACTATCCCTATGATTGACAATGAAAAACCTGTCCAACAGAAACTCAGAAAAATCCACCCCAATTTAGAAAACCAAATAAAGACTGAGGTGAATAAGTTATTAAAAGCCAAAATAATTTTCCTCGTTAGACATTCCAAATGGGTCTCCAATATGGTACCCGTTAGAAAGAAAAGTGGAGATATTAGAATCTGCATCGATTTTTGGAGTCTCAACAAAGCCTGTCAAAAAGACAATTTTCCCCTCCCTCCTATGGAGCAGATATTACAGGCAGTAGCAGGCTCAGAACTAATGTCTTTCTTGGATGGATTTTTAGGATACAATGAAGTACTATTACATCCCGACGATCAGTTAAAAACCACGTTCCGAACTAAATGGGGCACATACGCATATTAGAAGATGCCGTTTGGTTTGATCAATGCTGACGCTACATTTTAGAGAGCTATGGACATCGCATTCAAGGGTTTAATCAATAAATCTGTAGTGATTTATTTGGATGATATAACAGTGTACTCCAAGAAGCGAAGTGACCATCAAAGACTTGAAACAAATCTTTCAACGATGTTTAAGGTATGGGATTTCACTTAACCCAAAGAAATCTTTTTTCACATTAAGTGAAGGAAACTTCTAGGATTCATAGTATCAAATCTGGTATTCACATTGAACCTGATAGAATCAAAGAAATTTCTGAAATATCCCTACCTCATAATAAAAAGGCCATGCAATCTTTTCTTGGTCAAATCAATTTTGTGAAAATATTTGTCCCAGATTTTTCAAGAATTGTTTCTCCTTCGCAAACCATGATAAAAAAGAATTCAAATTTCAAATGGGGTCAAGATGAGCATGAAGCATTCAACCTGATCAAACAAGCTATCATTAATGGTCCGTCTTTAGCAACCTCGAATTTTTCAGAATCTTTTATCTTATACACATTCGCCTCAAAGAAGTCATATGCCGCGATTCTAACTCAAGCGAATCAAGAGAAAGCGGAAGCTCCAATCGCATTTTTTAGCTCTAATTTACAAGGTGCTAAACTTAACTATTCAGACGTGGAGAAACAGGCATACACCATTTTCAAAGTGATCAAATATTTCAGACCTTTCTTACTTAAAACCCATACCAAGGTCATAGTACCATCTCCAGCGGTAAGAAATCTTCTAATACAGAAAGATGTGGGTGAAAAAAGAGCAAATCGGATCACTGCTTTACAAGAATACGACCTTGAAATCAAACCAACAAGCATTGTGAGAGGTCAAGGCTTCTGCAAAATGTTGGCTAGAGCATCGCAGATTCTTGAAAGTTCATCTGAGGAAGTACAAACGTATGAGGTAAGCCTAAACGATATAGAATCATTATACGGTGACACCATTTATTATCTCAAAAACGGGTATGCTCCAGCACACCTGGATCACACCAAGAAAAGAGACCTGATATTAAAAGCTAAACAATATCAGCTCATATATGATGTTCTGTTTAAAAGGAATTATGATTATGTACTTCTTAGGTGTCTTGAGAAAACTGAAGCCGAAAAGGTTTTGCAGGAACTCCATGATGGGCCCGCAGGTGGAAACTATGCTGGAGATGCTACCGCACATAAGATCTTATGTGCGGGGTATTATTGGCCCACACTGTTCAAAGACTCACACAATTGCATGAGGAAATTCCAAATCTTCCAAACTACTACAGGGAGACAAAAGAAACCTTCCATGCCACTACAGTCGGTAAACATTGATCAACCATTCAGTCAATGGGGCTTCGACATAATAGGTGAGATCGTTCCTCACTCTTCTAAGCAGCATAGGTACATCCTCATAGCAACTGATTATTTTACTAAATGGGTAGAAGCAGTCCCTCTCAAGACAGCTAATTCTGAAAACATCATTGAATTCATAGATCAATTTATAATCACTAGGTTTGGATTTCCGACGGCTCTGATGTTTGATAATGCTTCTTACTTTTCTGGGAATGCAATGACTGAGTTTGCACTTAAAAGAGGGTTCAAACTGAAATATTCAGCCAACTACTATCTGTAAGGAAATGGACTAGCTGAGTCAACAAATAAAAACCTAATCAGGATTATTAAAAGAACAATTGACCAGAACTAGAAGAATTGGCACAAAACTTTGGTAAATGCTTTATGGGCAGATAGAATAACGAAGAAAGCTTCAATCAGAACTTCTCCCTTTAACTTAGTTTATGGGAAGGAAGTGGTTCTTCCAACTCACTTAATGATCCCCTCCTTGTCTTTAGTACAATACATCGATGAAGTATCTACTTCCTCCTTACAATTGAGACAAATGCAAATAATTAAATTAGAAGAACAACGAGAACAAGCTAAGAAAATCCATGCTCATCACCAAGCGCTAATAAAATCCTCTTTTGATTCAAGCATAATGACCATAAAAAAATTTCAGATGGGAGATCTAGTTTTGAAATGGGATAAGGCTCATGAAGAGAAGGGCAAACATACAAAATTCTGGAAAATTTGGCTTGGTCCTTTTCAGGTTGTAAAAGTCATAGGCCCATCAACGTTTGTGTTGCAGGATTTGGCAGGTAGAAAGGATTCTTTGCTGTTAATGGACAGATCCTGAAAGTATACTTTCCATAGAAAATTACTCTTCTATTTTTTGTAGGATAGATTTTTGTTTTTCTTCTTTCTTATAAATAAAACTAGTTGTAGATGGTTACTATAGGAGTTCACGGAAAAGGACACCAAATTCTCTGTTAGATTTTGATTTTTCGCTTGTACAAACAGTATCAATTTGGCAAAAAAATTGTTTTATATCAGCACAATGAAAGGTATCAATAATAAAATGAGTATTCTCTGTAAAACTGCCGTTTTCAAACTCTATTATTGTCATCTAGAGCTTTCTTAAGGAAAAACAATGGTTTCCTCCCTGCTAAAGAAAATCGCAGCATTCAGAGAAACAATCCGAGAAAACACTATATCTCAAAGAATAAGAGGTCTCATCATGAGCCGGCTTATCATGATCACAGGTATTATAACTTGCTGACTTTGCCAATACTGTCCACCAAAACAGGGCAACGACTTCAGATTGTTGCAATCAAAAGACAAGGGGCCTCATCACAAGCCAGCTTGTTCAGCAAAAGTGTAAATCAAGTGAATGAATGTGTCATAATTTGGCCACCAAACCAAGACATTGTTCTTTAGAGAATAAAAAAGAAAAAGTGTCAAAATGGGTTTTTCTCTGAAAAGTTGTAAATAGCCTTAAGCAGGATAAAGGATCATTACTAGTTAATAGGTAACACTGTCGAGGCTATGGATGCCTGCTAGCAGCAGAGGCTCTACCTACGATAAATGAGCATATTTTAAAAAGCCAGCATACAGAGATGACCTTTTTTTATCTTTAAAAGACCAAGTAATGGCTAGTGTAAATTCAAGGACTAAGCTTCAGGAAACGAACGATTGGAATAGAAAAAGGTTGAAACAAAATACCATTGATAGGATAAGACATAATGTACTCTATCTGTCCATAACAAAGTTTAGACTTATGAAAATTTTCTGTTTCAGAAGTTAAAATTCAATAGAAAATCAGAGATAATTGGTTCTTCCCAGTGAATCGCCATTGTTGTGGCCACCAACAACCCCCCTCTTTGTTTTGTATTAGCAATAACACCAAGAAAATGGGGACCCTTAATAAAAATTCAAACAAACAGTTTTAGGAACATTTTCGTTTTTGATTCCTTAAAACTTTATCGCGACGAAAGAATGAAACATTTTTCTATGAGCATAATAGACTACGAAGAAGCGATGCGAAATTCATCGCATCGCATTCACTATGAAGCGCTCTTAAATGAAAAACTTAAGAAATCTCCGACGGCCAATGTGCGACGTCGCATATCGCAACATCGCGTAAAGTAGCACACAATGACTAATTTCTGCGATCTGCGATCTGCGACCTTGCGATGCCGTGATACTATAACACGATCTGCGATTTGTGATCTGTGATGAACGCAAATTTTCCTCGGCGCAGTATTCAAGGAAAGCTGCCCATTAATCAAAATTAAGCGCGCGCCTTAAAAAGAAATCAATGATTTTACGCCAAAATATCCAGGAACGACAACTTTTTGTTTTCGAAGGGTCAGTTCGCTATGAATGTCATAATTATGCATACATAAGATTTAAAGCTTTCATGTCAATCTTTATTACCATTAGTCTTTTCCTTTGCGTAAACTATAAAACAGGAAATAACATGAAGCAATGTGCAGGAAACATCTAAGGAAAAGGGAAAAGCGCCAATGCTCGCAGAACAGAGAAGAAATCCCTTCAGAAACGGATACTGCATACGATAGGACCACACATTCCAGAGTATCACTCAACAGATGCTGATGTCTATAGGTCATCTAAAGCTCAGAATCAAAGGTGCACAAAAGCAACAAGATTACAAAAAACACCGAAGCTTACACACCAGAAAATCCTGGAATGAAGAACGGAGGCAGTTTTCAATCCAGAGAATTGTTCAGAAAGTAAAGTCTTTGACTCATCCAGTCGTTCGCAAGGACGGAAACCGAAATAGCAAAAGCAGAATCAGTTTGAAGGAAATTTGAGTTATTACCAAGTATACATGCAGTGAATACACCCAGTCAAAGGAATATTCTCTAAAATATCTTATATTTTACCAGGAAGTGGTGCCAGCTCCTGTTACTTCTATTTTTATAGCACACACGAAAGGGTAAGGCAACTAGCCGACTCTTCCCAGTCGAATGTTGCACGCTTACAACATTAAGGAGCAAATACAAAAATACTTCAGAGTCAGATTTAATTTTTAGAAATAGTTTGCTTTATCAGAAGGACGGTCATTTTAAAACTGGATCCTAAATTTAAGTAATCAAGTTAATTAGCTAGTAGTATTTAAACCCTTCTCAGGCATTTAGAGAAGGGTCTGGAGATTTGTCAAAAACGCGTCCTCAGAACATGCACTTTTGCACCCTCAGAGGTGGTTTTGATGAATGGATGGATCAAGGTTTATTAATGTTTGCATTTAATATCTACTACTGATGTTGCACTTCTGTACTCTTAGTAGATGTTAGAGCAAGGAGAGATAAATCCTTATTGCTTGAAGCTTATGAGTGGAACCAGTCATAAATGGTACTTTTATCTGTTGACCATTTCTGCTTATATTCTTGAAGTGATTCATAGTTTTTCAGTTGTTTATATGTCATTGCATGAATGTGTGGGTTACCATTTGGCACTTCTGTACGGTGGAGTCATATTGTTTATGTCTGACATATGAATAGCTTATTATGCGATATGCTGTTCACAACTGTTTTTCCTAACTTCTTATGCAAAGTGGTTTATCTTAAATGATTTCTATTCTTATGATAGCTGAATGATCTTTATTACTAGTTATTGTTTGAAATCTCTTTAGATCGCATAATATAAGATATACATCCCGGGTTAGTGTAGATTAGATGTGTTGTTACTCATTAGATTACAATAGCATAGAGTTAGTTTAAGAATCTGAATTAGATTAGCCTTAAAGTACTCTTAGATCAACATTATTCAACTCTACACACACACACACCCCAGATCGGGAAACTGGTCCCGTTATCCCTAGTCGGACCCGCTATACCAAACGGATAAGGAGCTTCCAACCAAGGTCCGGACCGGGTGGGTACCCCCCTTGTTGTCGACCCGAGTTTCGGGGCTTCAACAGATGTATAGTGTCGAATTTTTTCCGTACGGAATTCGAATTCAAATAATTTCATTACTATGGTCAAAACCATTCATACATGTGTGTTAGTTCAAATTCAGTGATTCCAATTTACTTCAATCTCACTACATTCATTTAATGTTGATACATCCAACATAATGTTATTGAAATGATTCGTAATATTAAGAAAAGATAATTTCTGCTCCATAGTATTCAAGTTTTGTTATGATACCAGAAATAATTTGCATAAAACTCACTGAAAGACAAATGAAAGAGAAATAATGTAAGTGAAATGAGGAGAAACGAAATCCTCCGTAAGACTCTTTAAGAGAGAATTAGAAGTTTGAAAAAACCTCATGTGAGGTAGTCAGTTGCTACGTAAAGGCCAAGAAGCAATGATGATACAGAATGTTGGGCAAAGAGAAAAAAGGAATTAAAGAAAATGTTCAATGGAAAATCGTACACACTGTTTAATGTTGAACTTGGAAAAGTTATGACTCTCAGTGGAAGATTGATTTAGCGCTACCATTTAGCATCACGAAGTGTGTTGATCGTTGACTACCAAATTATGTGTGTCACGAGGTACGATACACACAATGTCCACGTTGTTTGTTCCATGACCAATGTTCATTTTAATATCGAAGATAACACATAAATTGAAACAATTGAGACCACCAAAAGTCGAAGGATGGCAGTCTTGTATAATTGATCTAAGAAATTCTTTTGAGTGGTTTCTTTTTAAGATCTTTTTAACCCAAAAAAAAAAGGGGGAGTACAAATATTTTCATGAGATATTCATGAGGCAAGCAGAAGGTTTCAAAAGTTTTTTTTATTTAAAAAGAGATTTATATTATATTTTGAAGTGTGGTGGTATTATTAAAAGTAATGTGTAGAAGTTGCACGATCTCTTAAAAGGGGAAATGTTTATGAAATGAAAGTTAGGAAATATTTTTTAAAACTTATTTTTAGTGTTTATGAAATGAAAGTTGGAAAATCTTTTTTAAAACTAGTTTTCTTTCTCCTCACATTTTAAAAAAATTAAAATTATGTTGGAGTGGTGAAGTATTTAAATTGCATATTTGAGTGATAAAAGTGAATTTATTTGGGATTAAGAGAAAGAGAATTTATTTGGGATTCTTGAGCCAATATTTTTACATGCTTCCATCATGAGCCATAGCCATTATGTTAGACATAATGGAGAAAGCTAAACATAGATTACTCTTATAATGATGATAGGATTGAGACTCTAATTTTAGATCTCAGATCATAATATCCAGGGAGTAGTTCAAACCATACTAATTGTAAGAAATCTTATATATAATAGGCTATTCTCCTGATTGTGCACAATGTGTGTGTGAAGTGGTTGAGCACTCTCCAGGTATCTTACCTGGAAAGCTACTTAATTAATAGAACATCGTATTTTATCATGGTATAAGAGCTTCAGGGTGGAGATCGTGAGCGAAGGTGTTGCATGTTTTAGGTGCATAAGTGCCTAGACCCACTGTGAGAATACAAATACTTTATTTTGTCAGTCTTTACAGATTTTAGGTGTATATCAACGAAGATCTGCATGAGACCGTGGTGTATAAGTGCGTCGACCATCTGCGTGGTAGGATTCATTGTTGTCCATTGAGGTAGTGTGGTGATGAGTCTATCAGTGGAGTCGTGGATCATCGATGGTGTAGCAGCTGAGGTGACAGTTGTGCGATCAACCTGCGTGTTTTCTTTTAACAAAATATTTGAAGTGCGGCAATCCCCGTGTCAAAGGATCTCTGCCAGTGATCTCTAAAACAGGGTGCGATATTTGAAGTTGTTCAATTTCAAACCTCAGAATTTAAAGGGTGCTAAATCGGATCATTTTTTTTTAAATTGATTCCAGAGCATGTGAGGAAGTAATGCCCATTCCTTAACCTTTAAATGGGTTATTTAAGATGGATTATTTGCATCTGTCTCTTGTTATCAAGAAACAATGGCATTTATGATTGACAGCGGTGCACTTAAATTGTGGTTTGATAAGAGAGGGGAGTGAGCGAAATGTGGAAATAAACATCATTTTTTTCTTCTCTGGTTGGTTTCTATTCTAGAATTTGCAAGCAGAAGATCCTTTGGGATGTTGGATCAGGTCTTATACTATGGTACAAACTCTTCCATTTTACTGCTAATTGGCATTCAACCATATTGTATCAAATTAATTGCTACTAGTTTTTTGTGATCTTTGTCTTTTTGTCCCCTAGAAGTAACTTAGTATTCACTGGAAACTATCTGGATCACAGTTCAACAATAGTTTTCGAAACTTACTGTGGATGCCAGTGGATGGAATATAAAACATATTGTTACTTGTTTTTGGATAATATAACTAGGCCATGGATCAAACATCTTTTAGGTTTCACCAATGCTAAGAATATTCATGTAGTATGATATGCTAAGAATTTCAAGATTGGGGCAAACCCCTTCAGTGAAACTTATCTCTGATATTTTTTGTCCTTCCAGTGATCATCCATTTTCAATTATCGGGAAATTTTATTGTTTTGAGTAACCTAGAAGGTGCAGGTTGTGGAGATCTGAAAACCAACTTGGAAAATTTTCTTCTAAATTATTATATGCGATAGAAAATGCAATTTTTTTTCTTGCTGATTTGAACCCATCTTCAGAAATATGTGCATCAGAATTAGATACTGATAGCGTTTCCAACTTGTGAGAGGTTGTTTATTTTCTAGTCGCTAGAGCCGAGGGCACTAAGAGTTGCGTGGCACAAAAGCCACAGTCTACAAGGTTCTACAGTTGAAGAGTTGCCAAAGGGAGAAGTTTCCCGCTTGCGTGGTAACGGGGTTGTTGGAGCTCGTTAGAGGACCGTGTGGAGTCAAAAAAGAATCTCGAAGTGAGATATGCTGGAATTTAACACCATGTATTTATTTGAAGATATTTTTAATTTTGATGATGACCTTTTTCTCATGTGGGCATTTGGCATCAACATGGGTAGTATATTCAAGTCAGAAGAAATTTAAAAAAAACAATGTGGTTCTGTTGATGACCACGAGAATCAAGAGGCACAGTTTGTTGTGCAAGATTCAGAAGCTGATCTTCAAGAAGGATGTGAAGAGCAACAAAGTGTTGAGGATCAATGGGACAAGCCAAATGAAGTTGATTGCAAAGATGTGGCAGAATAAAACAAAGTTGGAGAAAATTTAAATTGTGATAATCTCATTAATATTTCTGTGTGTGTAGATGATACCAACAACAACAAAGAAAAAATAACTAAGTTTGAAGAAGAATTGAAATTTCTTGAAGCATGGCTTGAAACATTGTGTATTTATGAAATCAACGCATAAGTTGCAGCAATGAATGGTGGAGACATCATCATTTGTGTTAAAATGGCTGACGCCGGAAATAGTGAGAAGGAAAATTCTCCTATCCAACCTATGATAATTTTGAAAAGAGCAAGAATAAGAATTCAAGTTTCCCTTCATAGGGGAAGAAATGAGGTGAAGATGCAACACTACCTCATGGAAAAGTAAGTGAAGATGAAGCCTCATCCACAAATGAACAAGTATGGGCTCTGTTACAAGAACACTAAAATGAAAACTCCGTTACCAAGTTTTTTCATGATTTTAATTGTAAGCCTAGCTGAGACTAGACCTGCAGGCATATGCTATTGTTTTAGTAGCCTTTCTCCATTAAGGGGGAGTGTTGGACATAATGGAGAGAGCTAAACTTAGATTACTATTATAATGATGATAGGATTGAGACTCTAATTTTAGATCTCAGATCCTAATATCTAGGGTGTGGTTCAAACTATCTTGATTGTAAGGAAGCTTATATATACTAAGTTGTTCTCTTGATTGTACACAATGTGTATGTTTGAAGTGCTTGGGCACTTTCTAGGTATTTTAGCTGGAGAGCCACTTAATTAATAGAACATCATATTTTATGACATTATTATTAGAGCCAGAGGTTAAGCAACAAAGAAGGCACCACAAAGTTCTTTTTTATTGTAGGTAGTCCCTATGTTTGAAGTTAGATTGGCTTGTTGACTCATAGTGAATCAACAGTCAACAAATAGGAAAAGCCAAGAGTCCAAGAAGGTTAAAGTGACAACATGAGATCATTGAGATAATTTTAGATTTGGAGGTGAAATGGAAAAAGAACATCATTCTTCGCTTAACTTCAGATGCCAAGATAGCCAAGGAAGTCTAGCATACCCTTGAAAGTAGGTTTGGTGAAAGGGGGAGTATTGAAGTTGAATATGGATGTGGATCTATATCAGTAGATCTACAACAAGAGATCATTTTTTTTGAATCCCACTGTGTTGATCCAAATGTGGATGATGAATGTCAAAACATTGTGGAAGAAGAAGAGAAGGATCACATAGACACTCGTAAATCCCATTATGTACAATTGCAAGTGGATGAAGATTTGGTGAATCCAGCAACAGATCTTGCTCATAACAATGAAACTTCCATTGGAGCAATCAATGCTATGGTAAATCAAGAAATTATTATTGTTGATGTAAATTTTAATCAATAATTGTTGCCGAAAGATGAATGATTGTCGATGATGTGAAAAAACATCATATCGAAATGATGTTATTCGATAAAACAATCCCACTTGAATCTAAAAACCAAGTAGAAGACAACCTGTTTATAGAAGCACATGTTAGTAAAGTGGAAGAGACAAAGATAAAGATAGAGGCAAAGGCAAAGAAGGAAGCCCACAAAGAGAAGAGAGAGACAGATATAGAGGTAGAGGCAGAGAAGGAAGAGCAAGAAGAGAAATATCTCATTAGAGAGCACAAGGAAGAGAACTAATGTGGTTCTACAAATATTTTCAATTCTAGCATTGATTTCCAGTGTGCAGGTACACAAAATGATTACGAAGAAGAGTTAAATTTTCTTGAAGCATGGCTTAGAACACCATGCCTTGATAAAGGCTACATAGAAACTGTATAAATTAACCTTGAAGATAGCTTGGATGATGAACAATGTAATGAAATTTTCAAGGATTGGAGTCGTGAAGAAATATTTTTTTATTATAAACTTATGTTGCTGCAAATTGATAATGAATATCACACAACAAAAGATGACATGTGGCAGCAGTCCCCATACAAGCAATGTTTTGAAAAATTCCAGGACATGCTTAGGGAACTTGGAACAATAGAAGGTGTTCAAAAACAAATGAAGAAATTTAGGTTTGAATGGTACAACAAAAAGAAAAAGATGAAGCTATTTACATGTTATTAGATCTGGAAGAAGAGAAGAAGAAAAGTAAATATTGTTGATTTCAATTTTCAAATTTTAAGCCTAGCTGAGACATAGATTGACTTTCATATTCATTTAACTTTTTTTAGTGGTTGAAATTAAGGGGTAGTATTGGAGAATCTAATTCCAACCACCTACTAGGGGTCAAAACCATCCATCCAATTGTCCTTGTTCAGTTTCAATTATCCTAGTTTAGTTCAGTCTCACTGTAGTCATTTAATGTTGATGTCCCCAATGTTCTATTTAACTAATTCGTAATATTAAGAACATGAACTGTCTCCTCCACAATTTTTAATTTTTGTAAAGTTTAACAAATTCTTTTAGTCTTAGACAACAACTAATGGATGGCATTAAGATCGAAAATTCATTACAATCTTGAAGGAATCCAAATGCTCAACTATTGCGGGTATTGTATCACAACAATTGGAAGAGAATGACCAACATAGTCGACCTAAATTACTAGTGATTTCCGGGATGAATTTCAAAATGAGGAAGAGTTTGTTTGACTATGATTCACCTTTATTAGTTTTGTGGATGTCTAGGTTAATTGAGGGAGGAAACAATTCTCATATATGTATGGAATCCCACTATCATTTGACATTGACAATGAACTAAATTGAAACATCATGGCATCAAGAAGGATTGAGGTACGTTTGTATCATTTCTTGTTATTTTTTTTTTTTTGGAATTGATATAACTACATCAAGTTTTGGTGATTACCTATCAATGAACTAGTTAATTGGGTCTATCTTAAGAAAAATTGAGTAATTGATAGAATGTGTATGTATGGAGCACATTGAGTGAACAAACAAAAATCATATACTTGTCGGTTGAACCTAATGGTTGATCATGCCAATTGAAAGTTTTATATCGGTCTTGGTTGACACAATTTCCATGGTGAACATATGGTCCATTGCTCATGGCATACATGAATAGTGTGAGGTGGAGAACCTTCCCTAGCCAAACTTTCCAATTCTAATTGTGGTTTGGGATAGAAGGGAGTGCCAATGATCCAATAGATAGTCATGCAGATCTAGTTGGATTGACTTTGACATCGTCTCAACTGCTGAATGAGTTCCAGTGATCCAGTCAAGTCAACTCTAATTTTGACTCGACTAAGTTTTTCTTGTCTGAGTTACTATCTAACGAAATTTTGTCAAAATCGAAAACAACAAGATATACGTGACAAATGGATTAAGTATCTTATATACATCTGTTGGAAACTTGTTATTCGGGGACATAAATTGATACTTTTAATAAAGTTCTGATAGCCAAATGGGTGGAGAACGTAGAGAATCCTATTCAATTTGGTGAGAAATGGACTCGTTGAATATATTAATTTCTTAGATTCTCACAATTATTTCCTAGGAAATTTTCTATTATGGTATTTATGAGAAGCATCTCAAATGAATACCTATATATTGTGATTTAATAAACCACAAATATTACCTTGTGTAATATAAAATTGGTACACCAGAGATATTACTAATCCAAAATGGATTTTGGATAGAATCGTAAGTCTAAGTGTTCCTCACTAAAGAAAATAAAAGTCCAAGGAAGTTCCTAGAACTAGCCCCATTGCAGAGATCATCTCATTTTGAATCTACTACAACATGAGTGGTAAAAAACTAACTTAGGATGCAAAAGTTATCACCAAATGAAGCTACCATTTTTCCAAAGGAAAAATAGGCAAAATCCGCTAAGATTGGGTCCTAAAAACCCTCAAAGTCTTCAAAGTCTTCAAAGTCTTCTAAAAATCCAAAAACCATCACAAAAGGAGAAGTTTTGGAAATATTAGATTCCACTATTGGAAGGAAAAAACACAAAGAAATGACCAAATACAAGCATATCAAAGTCTTAAACCAACAATGAATAGGAGCCCTCGGATCTGGGAAATCAACGGTCTAGATCTGATCACTAAATCATAATCGGAAGTGACAGGCGGAGGAAATCAGAGACAGACATGCGATGGGACTGGGCCAATGTGATACTATAATCACCAATATTAGTAGATCGCAATTGGCGTTGGCATAGGAAATACCATATGGAAATACCTCGGGCTTATGCGAGATGCGATTGCGACAAGTCACGTCACAATATCGCATCGGAGCTACACAGTGGAGTGAGCATATAATATATATATAAATATATTATATATTATAATATATTTATATTATGCGATGCAATCCGGAATGATGCGTTACAAACGATATGCCATCAATTTTGAAATCCACCCAAAGGCATTTTTGATCTATTTTCACATATTTCACTTAATAAACGAAAAGAAAAGGAATGCATTGATGCAATGAAACCCGAACTTGAAGGGGTTTGAGAATTAAAATAAATTTCAAATATGCCATAAGACCATTTTGTGGGATCTTACAGTGTTTTAATCTATTTTTAAAAAATACAAAGGGA
Organism: Pinus taeda; assembly: GCA_000404065.3. Classification (NCBI taxonomy): domain Eukaryota; kingdom Viridiplantae; phylum Streptophyta; class Pinopsida; order Pinales; family Pinaceae; genus Pinus; species Pinus taeda. The sequence goes on from APFE031408242.1 coordinate 55,534, forward strand.
AGCTGCGGAATGGGAATTGAGATTTGCGACAGCGATTATGGGCGGACTCAATAGGAGAATAGACCGGATTTGAGGAGTTTTGAAGTCCGATAAATAGTGTTTTTGGCAGATTTTCACTTTTTTGAATGCATTTCTTTGTGCTAATAGAAAACAACCATTTCAGGGGTTTCAAATAAACGATGTCCCTTTCCGTTATAGAATAGGTGGACACGATCCCTGAAGGTTCTTAGTAATGATTTCTAATGCTCATAGGAGGGATTTGAGGGGACCAAGACTGGAAGATAGAGAGCCTGAGAGGGAAAATGAACCAAGAATGTTGATTGGCTTAAAAATCCATGAATGTTGGAGACAAAGGGTGTTGGTAGCATTTTCTTTTGCTAAACAGAGATTTAGCAGATAACACAGGGTAGCTTAGGGAGCCTTAGAGCCACTTGGAGGTCAAGTGGAAAACCAAAGAGTAGAAGATTGCTGAGACAGTCGCTTGAGGGTCAAGAGGGTTACTGAGAGCTCAGAGAAACCATATCAGAGAGCCAAAAGCTAGATCTAGAGCCAAAATCTAGAGCAGAGAGCCAAGAGCCAGAGCTAAAGCCATGAGCCAGAGCCAGAGCCAAGAGCGAGAGTGAGAGCTAAGAGCCAAAAAACTGAGAGCTTCAAGAGACAGTGATGAAATGGTGCCTAAACCCATTGTTTCTATGTAAAAAAGTGGAGTTAAGCCAAGAGCTTGTAAAAAGAACTTTGCCATAATCCCAGAGAGCCTAGTCGAGTTAACTAGAGCTCATGGAGACATAGCCAAAAAGTTGTGGGTGAACTCCTAATTAATATTGATGTTATGTGTGATTGCTTGTTGTTGCATTGTACCTGTTGCTTTGTTTACTGTTATATATATTTATATATCAATTTGAGCACATTAAATTACAACACATAAACAATTTTAACAACAAACACCAGCATACACATTATGTTCAAGCACATATTTAATTCTGCATTGGTTAATCAATAAGACTTGGGAATATTTAAAGCTTTGGAAGTGGGAGAGGTTGTTGTATGTTAGAAAAGAAGCCTAAGTGCCCCATTTTTAGATCAATTACGTTCTTTTTACAACATCATTTATGACCCTTGTATACTTGATGCTCTGAGTCATAGTCTTGGGAAGCCCTTTTAATTCAGACTTGGTACATTTACTAAAAAAACATTATTTTAAATTCCATATAGGACTCTGCCCTTCAAAAAAAATGTGCACACGTGGGTCCAACTATGCCCAACTGGTGTATATAATTTGAAATACTAAAAAAATATAAAATCCCTATTTTATGGGTGGGGTTTACAGGTTACAATGAAAGCCCACATATAGGAGCCCATGGCCTAAATGTATCCCAACTGAAACAACTAATTTGGGGTGATATAAATACACCTTATGGGAAGACCTAAAGGGGAAGAAAGATAGGATATTGATATTATGTCCAATTGGTCCCTGATCAAGTCTGATATATCCATGTGCCTCCTGCACTCCCAACTATAGGAAACCCATGTTTCCTCGTAGAGATGTACGTCTCCTTTATATGGAATCTATGTGTATGCATTTGAAAGAGGATTGTTGAGGCTTGGAATGTATGGATCTAGAGGAATCCTTCACTTAGGTCCATGGTCGAATCAGGTTGTATTCTTCCACATTCTTTGCAAACATCAATAAAGAAGCTTTGTCTTGTTCTTGATAGTTATGATCTTTATGATTTAACACATGTTATGATATAATTATGTATGATCTAATGTTTTGTATCCATATACTTATGTGGTCTAAGATTCATATATTGAACATGCTTTGAACTACTGCTAGTATATATGCTTTTCTGGAATGCGTTACAGGTTTGGAACCATTGGAGGAAGCAGAGGGTTTGGACCCTATAGGAACATCCTCAAACATAGGACCTACAGGTACTATCTTGTCATCCCACATGAATAGTTTAAGCATTAGGACTGCTTGATTTCTTTCTTCTTGTTGGTGTATGCATTCAATCTGTTAGGGTTGTTAACCTAGGCCCTAGGGTATTTTATCCTGTAACAAAATTGGCAACTCTACTAGGGAATACAACCTTGTATTTCCTTGTTTGGGTTGTTTCTCTCTTTATATGAGGCTTCTTTGTTTGGTTTCTTTATTTTTACAGTATCCTTGATTTGTTTGAAAGCTGGGAAAAAATTCTGATCTTATGGATCAGGCCTGAAGTTTTATTTTTTCTTTTCTTTCTTTTGTATACATGATTTCTAATTCACACAATTAGGTACGCATGCATTTTTTTCCAAAGAAACACATGTATACGTGTATTTCCTTGAGTATAATCACGTATACATGTTGTTTTGTCACTCCACAGTTGAGTATAGTTAGTTTTGAATGAATATTTCAAATTATGAATCAAGTAAAGTGTTTCGCTTGATTTTTATTTGTCTTTTTTTGTCATTGATTGTCTGGAAGAGTCTTGCTTCTTACAAATTTTCAGTTTCCTATCTCTCTTGGTGGAAAAACCTAGTTAACCTAGGGTTTTATTTATGGCGCAGTGTTAGTATTTTTTGTTTGGGTTCAAGGCTTCTTAGTGAATTTCTTGGCTATTCTGAGCTTTTGAAATAGGGAATTGGTATCAATTCACTTATAACCCATCCTTTACATTGCTTTGCCTTGCTTTCTTGAAAGTTTCCATATTTTGTTATTTATTGGTTTTTGAGAAGGTCCTCCTTACAATCTTTAAAAGTTTTTCTTGGTATTTTTGAAATCTTTCATGTTTTTTGGAGTTTATATGCTATTTTTCAGAACATTTTATTTTAGTTTTTAGCCACTTTTCACTTTGAGTCTTATCATGTTAATGATTCCTATGGCTTGTGAAATTTGAAGTTCTTTATGCTCAAATTTGATCTTGAAGTCTTTAGTAGTTTTGTTTTCTAAGGAACTCTTTATGCCCTTAAAAATAAAAAAGACAAAAACATATTTTTGTTGCTTTTCTTTTTCTTTCTAGTTTTGTTTTTGGTCTTCTTATCGTTTTTGAACAAGTGTGAAGTCTTTTCATTCGGTTGAATTTGCTTGATTTTGGGGAAAATTTTTCTATTGAATTCATTTTTTGTTTTTGTAAATTTTTAGCCTCTTGATCTTTTTGAGAAACACATTTTATTTCTTTAAGAGAAATCCTTGGGATACTGCATTAAGAATTTTTAGTTTGAATTAGGACAGATGCACTTTAAGAATTTTTAGTCCTTTTGTAGATTTTGAGTGTGTGAGCATTTGTTTGAAAAAGAAAAAAAATAAATTCTTTCTTAGTTTGTTCGTAGAACCTTTCATAGAAATATATTTCATCAAAGAAAAAGAGTTGCATATGCATGTAGGTATGTTTTCTGTTGGTTTTTTCTTGCATCAAATAACATCATAAGTTGCACTTCCATTTTACACATGACTTGAGAACGACCATTAAAATCGAGCGCTAAAACTAAAATGAACTAGAATTTTTTGATTTGTCATATATACATCAGCTAGTCTACATCATTCAAGGTCGTGGAATAGGTGTATGGAGAGTTAACTCTCTAAGGCCACTCTGAATTTAAACATATAATTTGATTAAAAGAGTGAAATACAATGTCATTAAGTTGTTTGAGAAATCTCTTCTCTTGTGGGAGTTAAGCATGAGGGCGAGTGAAAGAAGCGAAGAGAGATACCCCATCTCCTACTTGTTGGATCCTGACCAAAGACAGTTCTGCCTGGCTTCCGATACGAACTGGTGACTTTAGTTTCCACTACTAGGGATCACATGGTGATTGCAGGGGGGAATACCCGTGGTACCTAAGGCAGACATTGCATCACTTTCATAGCACTTTTGGAGCATTCCAGTGCAAAGTTAGTGTAATTTCACCAGCAAACGCTTTTTTCTATAGGTCAGGGTAACTATTATGGTTACCTTTGTTGTTAGGTTTGGGCCGTAGTGATCCTAAACGATCTTTGTAAGGTCCTTTACTTCACTTGTATTTTGGTGTCTAGTCCTCATCGAGATGAGCATAAATACGTGGAAGTTTCTTGATTAGTTGCATCTTTAGGGACTTTATAGTGGAGTGCTCTTTTCTCTTTGTATTAAGTTGGATTTAGGTGGATTTGTCATGTCACTTTGGACCTTAGATTTTGAGTGTTTGACCAACCACTCCACTAGTCTTGAAAGAATTTTGATATTTCTTTTGAAAGTTGTGGAATGGCCTCCTTAAGGGAAAAGGTTTGATTGTGCATCTCTCTTCCTTTGAAAGTAATTTGTATGATCCCGTAAAGGAAGGATCTATGTGTAAGATGGGTTTGACCAATATTCCTATGGAAGCCAACCAAGGGATCCTTCTAAAAGGGGATCCTTATGCTTTTCCTTTCTTTAGAAAAGTTGGTACCCCTTTGATAGGCACTTTGAATATTCATGGATTGAATGTTGGACTATTAATTTGGCCGTGGTCTGCTCAGAATATTTCAAATGTTTTGCATATTATGAGGTGAATGATTTATTTTCAGGGCAACAAATGGTTGTTAATTGTTCATATTCTTCAAAAGAAAAATCTAGGATTCCTATTTCTCCTCCCCCTTGTAATAAGAGATTGAAAAAGAAGAGAAAGAGGAAGAAGAAGAAGAACAATAGTTCTATCCACGAATCATCACCAAACCATGCAATTCATATTGGAGATGAGCTTTTAGCCATTGTAAGTGATGTTGGGGGTCACTACAAGTCATATTAGAAATGGGTTACCTACCTCTATGAGTCATATTTATGTTGTCACCTACTTATGTGAGTAGGACTAGCGGCATAAGTCTAGTCGGTACAAGTCATACTAGCAATGGGTCAGCTACCTCTGTGAGTCATATTTCTGTTGACTCGCCTACTTCTATGAGTAGGATGGGGGGGCACAAGTCCTATCTCTCTTGGGAAAGAGTCACTAACCTTTGTGATTCATGTTGGGGACTCTCCACCAACCAATGCCAGTCATGCTAGCGGAATGGATGTTGATCAGAAACCTAGGCATTGTAAGGGATAGCATATTGCTCATTTGTGCCCTATTATTTCAGTGGTACAAAGGTTATGGTTTAGGTCTAACGGTTCTTCTACTCCTGAATTTTTTATGGTTTCTCAACGGTCTAATCAACCATTTGTTGATCCAGTGCAATCTTTGGTTGATTCCACTCCTCTTTTAGGGGGTGAAGTGCCTAACAATAGAATCTTCTTGATTTCTAGTACATAGTCTTCTGGTCTAGGGGCATTCTGAGCATACCCCCTCCAAGTTCTAGGAGTGGCTCAGTTGATTGGGATAATTGTTGGGGCAAAGTGATTGTTTTTCATTTAATTTGTCAACCTAGGGGTTTCGTAAAATTGTGAAGCATGCGTGCACTGTATGCGCTAGAAATTTTCTTTCAGTGTAGATCAATCTAACTACAAAAAAACGATTTCCAATTCATCTAATCTATGAAATCAAATAATGAAAATGAAATCAAACTAACCTATGAAATAAAATAAAAAACTGATATATACATAGCTACTCCAACATTCAATTATGAACTATTACCTTCTTGAGATGATGTGTAAGAAACTATTTATAGTTTAACTTCTAATTTCCTAGAAAAGCAAGGAAAGTGTGCAGAAAATAACTGAGTAATTGCATGTATTAAATATTCAACCATTTAATCTTGAAATATTATTAAATCAATTTCTTAGAATGATCTTTAGGAATATCAGCTAGTGCAATTAAACGCGGACCTTAAAATCAAATATAAAATCATGAAAAAATAAAGCTCAATGATTGCATAGGTTGAACATTCAATCACCCAATTTGAAGTCACCTTCTTGGCTTGATCTTTTATTCAATTATACAATGAATTGATAGTTTGATCTAAGAAATTAAATAACAGAACATGAAAGGAAACTAAATAACTATGAGCTCTTGCCTCAAACTTAATCCAATTGGAAAATACATAAATGTTTCCTATTGAAATGTTTTCAGATAAGAAAATATTACATAGTCATTCTAAAACTAATACTTAGAAAGAAAATGAACTTTAATCTATAAAAACAATTAAATCTAACATAGTTTAGGTAGCTGATATAAAAGTGTGAGAGATGGTGAATCAAGATGCTCCATATGTAAGCAAAACCAAGTAAAAATTAAGGAACATTCATGAGTAAGGTGCACAATCTAATTCTGTATTCAAAGCTTGAGCATAACTCTAATTTTACACATGGAAATGATAGGAGAAAAATTCCCCTATTTATACAAAAAGATGAGAAGCTATCTCATTAATGAGAGTCCACGAATCTCTCCGCATATCTCTAGACTTATAATCAAAATAGGAAATGATAAGACACATATCTTCTTAGAGTTTAGATACAAATAGGAAATTAGACACATATCCTCATGATCCGATGATCTTCTGCACTCAAACTCGAATTTGGTTTTGGGAGGCCACATAAGGGTCTTTTAGAAAATTCCTTTTGACTTATACATGTTAACGATCTCATCCCAATTGTTAGTTATAAGCATATGCACATTATTTTCTAATTTTTAACCATAAATTCACTTAAAAATGCTAAGAATTGATAAAGTTTGGAAAAACATAAATGTGACCCAATAATGATAATGATAAGGTAAATGTAATGAAATAGAAGTAAATGTAATGAAATAGAGGTGGATTGAAGGAGACAATATGGAAATATAAGTGAAAATGTAATGAAAGTGAATGACAATTTCAAGGCCCAACATACCCTCCAACTGAAGCTATTGCATGTCATCATGCAATATATTACATAATTCTTTTTTGATCTTTGAGCTTTGGCTTAACTTTTCAAGATATCATTTGATATTTTCATAGTTCCGTAAAATATTTTAGTTGAATTGAAACACGGTTGGTTCTTGTGTTACAACCATACTTTGTTGTTGTGTTCATTTTTTATCTTTGAACTTTGCATAATGATAATTTGATTATTGTTGCAAAGTATATCTTTATTTGATTGCATCATAGTTGGTTCTTGTGTGACAACCATGATTGTGTTTGTATTCAATTATATTTTTAGTACTTTTGACAAGTCTTTGTATGCTCATAACAATAATGTAATAGTTAATACCTTATGAAAGTATGTGAGTTTTTGAATGTGATATGAATATGGAAAAATATGAATATGAATGTATTCTCGCCAATTGATGATATTGGCAATTTTATGAGATGAGGAAGAGAAATGTTTTTTTCCAAAAATTATCATTCTAGTTTTTTCGGGAATTTTATGGTAAAAATTTAGAAAATGACATACCTTAACTTACCCTTTAGAAATGGATGAGATGCATGTGTGGTGGCTACAAAATTTTGATCATAATCTTCTTCAAGTGTTCGACAATTCATGGAGAAAAGAATCAAAATGAATTTTATTTACTTTTATTAAAACTTGTTGAATCTGCTACATAATAGTGTTCATTCTGTTGCTGCCATCTGATTCCGCAATGGCTTTTTGATTCTGCAAATGTCATATGATTTTGGAGCTATTGTCTAATTTCGCAAATGTCATCTAGTTTTGTAGCTGCATATCTTCTACATTTTCTCCAAAATTCTGAAATTGATAATCTTCATGTCTTCAAAACTCATTAGCACACTTCTTGCTATGTGAATAAATGTTCTGATGTCGAACATAGCAGGAAATTGTTGACTTAGTGGCCATTAATGGATGAAACTAGTCATCATGAGAAATCTCACCATTGATGACAATGAGAGCCAACATTCCCAAACACATCGTGCTAAGTACGAATAATTTTGTTGTTGTCAAGTACCTAGAAGATGTGATGAACAAGGGACATTGATGTATTCTCATTGTTCGTCGGCATGAGGAGTTGCCATTAAGGCATGCAAGCCTCAAGGTGTTTTTGCAAGGATTTTAGACTGAAGGGACTATGGACTCAATAATTTCCATTGAAGTAGGGTTTATTCACAAAATGAAAAAGGAAAGGAAAGGAAAAATGAAAATGGAAGATTAAAATGGAAAATAATTATGACAATGGGCAATAAGCATGTAAGTGAGCTTATTTCTTTTATTTGTGGGTTAGGCAGAAAGTGTGCGAACAAAGGAAAATGAACAGCTGAGTCTTTTTGGGAAAAATGACTGCGACTTACTTTGAAATGCTTGTTTGGATTTATAATTCAAAAGGGAGGAAATGTAATGGTTTTGGTGGATATGAATATGGACTTGTTCTTATGTTTCTCATGGAATTGGTCCTTTTAACCCCATTTGTGCACACAATTAGTTTTCTTCAATGGTCATTCCATCATCCCAAACTTGCAAAAATGCTTGACATAAAGAACATAAGTGTGTTAAAAAATAAATGGATAAATTACTTTTTGATTCTTACGAAAAATGTAAATATCAAATAAAACAGATTAAGGAAAATCAAAAGTGTTATATTCAGTCCAATTCATGATATTGATAACAATCCATTTTTAAGAAATAACCATGAAAGTTAAATTAAATCCTTGTTGTCGGATGACTTTATGCACTGTGCTCAGTAAAATAATTGTCATCACAAATATTTGTTGTACTCTGCAAGTTAAAACTTCATAGAAAAATACATAGCCAGCAACAATATTAATGCCAAATGTCCATAAATCATCTAAACAATTTTCCAATTGTTTTGCAAGCCATTATTGAATCGTCATTTGTGCCCAAAAATAACATGCTGGCAAAAATATTTGAAGCGACAAAAATATGAAAAGGTACTTGTACAAAAAAATAAAATTATTTCAAGCAAATTTTGCAAGTATTTTTCTCTTTATACATTGGTTCAATAAATTGATTGCACATGTATTAATCATCACAATTTGTTCCTTTTTTTGCACAAATAAAATGATTTCTTTTATTCCATCTTTGAAAATTATTGTTGTTTGTTTCATTACTTCAAAAGTAGGGATCTTTCAAATTCAAGCATCTGTGATGGCATTTGAAAATCAGTAGTTGCTAGATTCTAGCAATTTTACCTTAGCCTCGTCATTTTTTTTCTTAAATAATTATTATTTTAAATTAAATTATAACCATGATAATTATTTCTCTTTATAACCAATTTTTTATATTTTTTCCCCTTTGACTCAATCATTGTTCCGAAATAATTAAATAATAAATAATTATAATTAAAAATAAATTTCGTTACACATATAAAATTCTAATTTATTTTACAACCATGATAGTTAATTTACTTATATTTTTACTTTTTATTTATTTCTTCCCTTTTGACAAAATTATTTTATTTGAATATTGCTTTCCTTTATCTAGAATTATGACATATGCTTTTTTCTTGTTATATTTTTTGGAATGAATGGTGAGTTAGTTGTATCTGAATTATTTATGTATAGTTTTATTTATTCATTTATTGATAAATAAATAAATAAGTGAAATAAAAATTAAAAATAAATTATAATATTTTGTCCCTTTACCTATCGTGTCAAAAATAGCCGTTTTTTTGGCTATTTCCACATTGCAGTTGGAATGGATTGATTTTCTATTTAACTTACAGTTATGATTTGATCTTTCATCTTGTCCTGATGATGAACCACACTGGTTGGTTTGAAACGCGTCGACATAAATTTACAAATGTGATTTCTTCCAAAATTAGTTTCAAATATTCAAGTAGGGACCTTTCTAATTCTTCATATTAATAGTTGCCTCAAAATTATCTTCCTATGTTTCAACTGGAAATCCACATCTCACATTAGTCACTATCTACAAGTCTCGCACAAGTTGCATTAATGTATCAACCACAAATCTGAATTCACTGATTGTGTATTCACTCTTCATAGCATTCAAAACATAATCACTCCCTGGTTGCACTAACACGTGACGAAACGAGTATTCACATGGGTGCAACATTAAGTTAGCAATTTCTTCCAAGTGTTCAAAGATATAAGGAGGGTAAATCTATTAAAATTTTGAAGAGGAGCAAGAGACATTGTTTTTTAAGATGTCCTAGTAAATTAAATTTGTTATTTCCAGCAAAACCTCGTGCATAGAAAAAAAAAATTCTTTCCTCACGCAATCACCAAACATGGTCGCATAGAACTACATTTTTCTCCCAAATGGTTAGGAATTTGAGGAAATGGTTCCTAGGTTATTAAATTTATCCCATTCTAAAAACAACCCATGTTCTAGTTTTTTCATATTCTCCAGGGTTTTCTCAAAAAGTTTGTTTTAAAATTGGGTTTCAAGACAATTTACGCTTTCTAGCAATTATTTTTTCTGCAAAAATCAATTTCAGATTTCTCTTAAGTAGTTGCAAAATCTAGAAAATCACGCACAAGTTACCTGATTTCCCCCGTTCCAAAGAAAACTCATGTCTCAGTCTTTTCAGATTCACCGCAGTTTGCTCAGAATTTTCATTTTAAAATCATGTGTTTATGCTGTTGTGTTTTCTAGAAATGTTCTGGTGATTTTTTATTTGCATGTTTTGAAGGTTAGGCTTGTAGCTGCTAGGATGTCTTCCAACAAAAGAAAAGGGAAGATCCAACTACATCAATCATCCTATAGACACATCTGGGGGACTCGAAATCTGGAATGAGATAAAAGATGGGACAACGCTTTGAAGAAATCTAACCGCATCATTTTTGTAATCCCGTAGAAAAATCTTGCATTACAGAGGTGATAATTTTTGCACATGGGTTTGCAAGTCTTGCAGTAGCTAAACAATTTTTATGATATATTAACAAAACAATTCCTTTTTCTGATCCTCCAGGTCACACGAAGTGAAAAAGGAGAGCATACTTGAGAGATTTATTTTGTTAACATAGTCAAGATTTTATCAATCGATTCCTTTGTAAATTTTGGAAAAATAAAATTAAAAGGTTTGATCTCATACCTTAAATTATCATTCCTGATATTCGCTTGCACTCCTTGTTCTCAACCATTTGTTTTCTTGAAAATATTTCCTACCAAGGGTTAGTAGATGGGTGGTTCTTACTGCACCATAAAACGTTAAATTTATCCTAAAAACTATAAAAATTTATTTTTATTTTTCCTATCTATATAAATCTATGTTTTTTAAGTATATTCATGCTTACAATGAAGCCATTTACGGATTAGAACTTTTGAAATGTTCATATCCAAACATGAATAATGTACCCAAATGTTTTTAAGGATATGCAAAATCGACTTGACCTTTTGATTTGCTGCAAGGATCTTTTGAAGAATTGATGAATATTGTGGTGTAACCATTTTTTGATACCATTCCTCAATGTAGTCATTGGGCTGCATTTTAGAACCTTTGTCCACAAATCGTTCGGAAAAACAAAATACATTCTAAACTGAAAGCTAGTTCCTATGCACACTTCCCTAGAAATAGCACCAAAACGTTGGGGAAAAGTGATTTCGTGTCATTTAATTTGTCAACCTGGGGTTTGGTAAACTTGTGAAGCATGCATGCATTGTATGTGCTAGAAATTGTCTTTCAGTTTAGATCAATCTAACTAGAAAATAATGAAAACTAGTTCATCTAATCTATGAAATGAAATAATGAAAATAAAATTCAACTAACGTGTGAAATCATAAACAACTAATGTATACTTAGTTACTCCAGCATAAGTGTTACCTTATTGAGATGATCTGTAAGAAACTATTTATACTTTAACTTCTAATGTCATAGAAAAACAATTAAAATGTGCAGAAAATAACTCATTAATAGAATGTATTAAATATTTAACTATTCAATATTGAAATATGATTAAATCAATTTCTTAGAATGATCTTTAGGAATATCCGTTAACGCAATTAAATGAGGATCTTAAAAAAAAGTATAAAAGCACGAAAAAGTAAAGCTCAATGATTTCATAGGTTGAACATTCAATCACCCAATTTGAGGTCACCTTCTTGGCCTAATCTTTTATTCAATTATACAATGAATTGATAGTTTGATCTAAGAAAGTAAATAATAGAAAATGAAAGGAAACTAAATAACTATGATCTCTTGCTTCAAACTTAGTCCAGTTGGAAAATACATAAACCTTTCTTATTGAATTTTTTTTAGAAAAGCAAAGATTACACAGTCATTCTAAAACTAATACTAATAAAGCAAATGAACTTTAATCTATAAAAGCAATTAAATCTCACACATTTTAGGTAGCTTATCTAAAAGTGTGAGGGATGGCAAATCGAGATGCTCCATATGTAAGCAAAACCAAGTCAAAATTAAGGAACATTCATGAGTAAGGTGCCACATTCTAATTCTGTATTCAAAGTTTGAGTATAACTCCAATTTTTCATATGAAAATGATAGGAGAAAACCTCCCCTATTTATATAAAAAGATGAAAAGCTATCTAATTAATGAGAGTCCATGAATCTTTCCCCATATCTCTATAGTTATAATGAAAATATCAAATGATCAGACACATGTCTTCTTAGAGTTTCAATACTAATAGGAAATGAGACACATATCTTCATGATCCCATGATCTTCTCCACTCAAATTCGAATTTGGTTTTGGGAGGCCACATAAGGGTCTTTTATAAGCTTCCTTTTTACCTACACATATCAACAATCTCATGCCACTTGTTAGGTATAAGCATATGCACATTATTTTCTAATTTTTACCTACAAATTCACTTAAAAATTCTAAGAATTAATAAAGTTTGGAAAAACATAAATGTAACCCAATAATGATAATGATAAGGTAAATGTAATGAAATAGAGATGGAGTGAAGGTGGCAATATCAAAATATAAGAGAAAATGTAATGGAAGTGAACGACAATTTCAAGGCCCAACAATAATCTTGTCGAGCTTTGTCTTCCTCTGTTGCACCTTTCCAAATAAGGGTTAGAGATAATTCCACAAACATCTGTCGGTGTATGGTGGATGAAGGATCCTCTAAAAGTATTATATCCTCCTTGACTTGGAAAAATTTGCGTTCTCCAAAGTTGTTGGTAGTTGATAGTCAGTTGTTAGCCTATGATAGAAGACACAATGTATCTATCAATGTTCTTCCTCTATTGCCTATTACTTTAGGTGGGAATACTTCCTTAATCAATATGATGGTGTTTGATCACCCTTTAGACTTTAATATGCTACATGGGTGTGATTTTGTCTATGTCATGAATGTTGTGGTGTCTTCAATGTTTTGCATGATATATGTTCCTCATAATGGAATTTTCATCACTATTGATAATCTTGCATCTGATAATCAACCCCCTAATTCAAATTTACTACAGAATACCCCTTCGCATGTTCCAACTATTCAGGTAGACTCTACCCCACCATGGGTGAACTATGTGGAATTGTATCCTGAATGTTCAATTGCTTTTGAGTAGGATCCTTTGAACTATTATTTTCCTTCTCAAAACTTGGTCTCAACAATTAACCAAATGATTTATTCTATGGGGCATGGGACTCCTTAATTCCCTCTTTTGATCCTTCTAGTTCTCATAATTTCTTAGAAGTTGAGTTTCTTTCACAAGAGGAACTTTTTGAAGTCATGAGTTTTAACTACCAAAGGAGTCATTGGCCTGAGCCTCGCAAGGGGCTTGTCTTGAAGAATAATTATGTGTAAGACACAACAATGCGTGGTTCTCTATTTACTAAAGTACATATAAGGTACGCATTTTCAAGTTTTGTATTCTATAATAGAAGATTGTATTTGACTTTTATATATGGGATGTGTTAACATCTTGTCTAGTGTTCCTAATTATGTCTACATAACTTGGAAGACTTCTCCTTTGGGCATTTTTATTATTGATCCGCTCTAATCGGTATTGGTTCTTGAAACTAGAATATATGTTAGGTTTTCACCTGCATTGTTCATTTATCAATTTCCTTTTCCATTCTTTCCTGAGGATCAACCCCACCAAGATATGAAGCAAAACCTCTTGATTTCTTAGAAGTGTCATAACTTGTGTGGTGGAGCCTACCTTATCATGGGTGCTCTAGATAATACTTTATTGTCACTTGGCACCCACGTTGAACTTTTGTTCTTAGGCTTGGGAGTCCTCTTTAGTCCCACCATGACTTTGTGATGAAGCCTTATTCCTCTTCTTCTTCACTATTTGTTTTTTATTTATACCCTAGAGGCTCCCACATGTTGATTTGTACTCTTGCATTGCATGTTGACTATTTGTACCTCTTGGCCTTAAGTGAGCTTCAGTTGGAATCTTGTATAAGCCACTTTTTGACCATGTCTTTTTGCTAAATTAAACTTGTAACCACTTATCCTCTGCAACTTGACACCTTATGCACGTGGAAAGAACATTCCCTTGAGTGTCATTGATTATTTTCATCACCTTGCATTGAGAATAGGAATTTTCCACTCCGAGGAACTAGAGCATTTTTATTTAGACACTCATTCTTTCCATTGTACCATCCGAATTATTTTATTCCTTTTTAGGATTTTCAATATGAAAAGGAAAAAATAATTATATATGGCAAAAAAGAGTGGGAACGAGACTTCCATAATTGATGGCAGCAAGAGTCAATTGTGTCCCCCTTAAACAAATCACTCAAAGCAAGTCTTTCCTCCATCAGGATGGGGTTTAGTTTGACGTAGGAGAGCCATAAACTTGTCACTAAGTCAATATTCCTCCTGTTGGTTATCTCATCCAATCATATGGAGATTTTTTTTATGCCTCTTGCATGAAAAATTATACAAAGTTATCATACACTGCCATATAGTCACATTTGAGTCGTACTTTTGTTCAAGGGAAGTAAACCTAAGTCGACCTTTCTACGATGTCTATTGAATCATTTTCAGTTAGTCATACCTGATTTGTTAGAATTATGTTTAGTATCACATAAGCTATTTGGTCCTTTGCTCATGCTAGTTAAGAAGGTCTCCATTGACTTCTTGCTGGTGGGTCTACTCTTATGGAATTCGAAAAATTTCTCTGAGAGTAGTCCTAGAGCCACACCTAGTCCCTATTTCCATCACTCATAGGTGACCTTCTACTCAACATCGATGAATATCATGGGTCTTTGACTGAGTGGGCTCCGTTGTGTTTAGCGTCAGCTTACATTATCACAGAGTGGGATTCGTGCAGTACCTTGGTTTCCATTTGAGCATATTTGTGGATTCCTCGGTTCTATGTCATATTTCATTATTGCTTTGTTCATAGGGTTTTCGTCATGCACTAGCCACATATGTTATATGCCAGAAACATGCTTCAGTATGGTTACTTTATCTTTCTTTCTCTAATTCCTTCCAAATTATTTTCCTGCGAGTTACTCTCACGCTAGATTTATGTGGGATGTCTTAATGCCTTCCTTCCAACATATATTTTCCCATCGACTCCAACTCATTTCTATGGGAATAAGGTCTAGAGTCCTTTTTCAGTACCTTAGGATTTACAGTCGTTAGTGGTATGCTATTTCACTATCGATAGTGAGAAAACATCAATGTTTCCTTATTGGTAGATTCTCTCAAGTGTTCGACTTACAACTCATTTATTTGTAATTTTTATATTGCACTGGGGTACCTTGAATATCATCATCATTATCGATGAGTTGTCTCATGTTTGTTAATGGTATACATCAATGACCGGTAATCAAACACTTTCTTGCATGGTCAACTTCAACCCATTTATTCCCATAGTGTATAAATGTAAATTGGTAGTTAGTGAAGACCTCCGCTTGCATCAATATTTCTTGGTTGACTTGTTAGTACCTCCAAGTTTTTTCCAGTGATTCCATCCACCTTATTTGTTGTAGTTCATCATAGCAACATTTTATATGTTGGCACCTGAGTTTCATGCACTACCATTATTCCACTTTTTGACTTGGTACTTTGAGGATAAGTTATGTGACATCAATGATCATCTTTCTCCTTTAGCATCATTGATCAATTCTTTTATATGTGATATTGTGACATGGCCTTGATATGTACTTTTGCGGCTATGATCAGATGATCCACTATGTATGTCTCAGTATTTTGTACTTGTATACATATTGGATCTACTCTACACTTGATATGCATACATGATTTACTATCCCTCAGCATGGGTATGCCTGCCTACAACATGAGCTTTCTTTCTGATCTCCTCCGCTCATTTGGCAGGATGGAATCTAGTGATCTCCTCCGAGGTCCTCACATGATTCCTTCTATAAACTTAATACATTTCAGCCATCATATACCCCTTCTAGCCTCATATATTAGGGGGCATCTATTATAGCATCATTGATCACCCTTGTATACTTGATGACATGAGTCATGGTGTTGGGCAACCCTTTCCCTTTACACTTGGTCCATTTACTCAAAAACATTATTTTAAATTCCATACGTGACTCTACCCTTCAAAAAGTGTGTGCACACGTGGGTCTAGATATACCCAACTCGTGTATATAATTTGAAATATTAAAAAAATATAAAATCCCTATTTTATGGGTAGGGTTTATAGGTTCCACCAGAAGCCCACCTACAAGAGCCCATGGCCTAATTTTATCCCAAATGAAACAACTCTTTTGGGGTGATATTAATACACCTCATCGGAAGGCATAAAGGGAGAGAAAGATAGGATATTGATATTATATCCAATTGGTCCCTAATCAAGTCTGATTTATGCCTATGTCTCCAACACTCCCAGCTATAGGAAACCCTTGTTTCCTCATAGAGATATACATATCCTTTATATGGCATCGATGTTTATGCATTTGAAAGAGGATTTTTGAAGCTTGGGAGGGAAGAATCAAGAGGAAGGTTTCACTTCAAGCCATGGTCGAATCAAGGAGCATCCATAATCTTTGCAGACATCAATAAAGAAGCTTTGTCCTATTCCTGATAGTTGTGATCTATATGATTTAACTCATGTTATTATTTAATTATGGCTGATCTCATGTTTTATATCCATATGCTTATGCTATCTAACATTCATACCTTGAACATGCTTTAAACTATTGCAAGTATGTATGATTTTCTGGAATGTGTTCTAGGTTTTCAAGCATTGGAGGAAGAAGAGGGTTTGGACCCTATAGGAACATCCTCAAATGTAGGACCTATGTGTACTATCTCTTCATATCAGTTTAGTAGTTTAAGCATTAGGACTGCTTGTTTGCTTGCTTCTTGTTGGTGTATGCCCCTGAATCTACTATGGTTCTCAACCCAGACCCTAGGGTGTTTTATCCTGTAACACTTATGTAATTTTAATAATTTAGAATTCTCTTGCCACCTTGTCTTCAATTTTAGACATCCATAGTTTTGTTGTTTTCTAATTTGACTTTCTAGTCTATCGCTGGTCAAAATTGGTTGCAATTTAGTTTCTTGAGTATGTAATTGATATAAATATACATGAAGGATATTGAGCGACTGAATCTTTTATTCAATAATTGGAGTCATAAGTTAAGGGTGGGAGAAAATAAGCCTGGTTCAAGGCAGGCGATCTATCAATATCTAGTAGATGGAATCATCCTCTTGGTAACATTCATTGATATTAAATCGACAAATATTATAAAATAGGCTCAACACTAACAAAAGTTACTATGATTTGCTGTTAAAATTTTCCTTTGTGAAAATTAATTGTAGAATCCAAGAATCATCAAAGGTGTGTGTAGCAACCAATAAGCAGTCAACCTAGCCACCCTTTATAAAACATACTCAATAATGAAAAAACACGTGAGCATTAATTGGGAAACATAAAAGGAAAGTTGTTAATAATAACAATAGACATAATCTTAGGGAATAATAGAGACTCTGTTATAGCCATGAGGAAAATCAAATGTGTTGTTTATAGAATTTTATAGAAGAAATTATAGATCATCTAAGAAGCATATATTGTTTGACAGAAGTACCTATAACAAAAAAAGCATTAAATAATGGGAAGTTAGATAAGCATAACACACAAAAAGAAATGAAGTGACAAGATGATGACAATATGGAACTACATCGATTGAGCCCTCAGAATCAAGTTGCAGAATGGATCTTCTGTTATGAAACAAGCTCACAAAAGGATATAAAAGATAGATCAATGCCTTAGAATTTAGCCTCTTCGAGGGGAAAACCACCTTTAAATTACATAAATGAACAATTCTTGGATGATTCAAATCACAAAACCTCCTTTCTATATATAGGAGTCTAAGGGGTCACAATATAACCAAGTAGACCTAACAATAATAATATAAAGGCACAAAAATAGCAATAGAGGGATTCTATGGGGCACAGTAATACAATATGGGGACAATAGGGGCATAAGAATATTAATAAGGGATACAACTAAAATATTAATGGGGGCATCACTAGTATTATAGGGACCTAACATGCCCTCTCCTTCAAAAAAGTGTTGTCCTTAATGCTTGAGTAGTTCTGGATGCTTCTGTATAAAATTCTCATCCTTCCATGTGGAATCTTTAGTGGATAAGTTCTTCCACTTGATGAGATACTCTGAAATGGATCGATTTTGTAATTGTTGAGTTCTTGTTTCTATGATTGCTTCTGGTTCCAATATAATTTTTCCTTCCTTGTCAAGTTCTATCAATATTGTTTGAATTGGGAGCTTGTCGCCTTTAACATTCTTTAAACATGAAACATGAAAAACTGGGTGCACTCCAGAAGCTACAGGAAGCTCTAATTTGTATGTCATAGTACCAATATTTTGCAACACCTTATATGGACGATAATATATTGGTGAAAATTTGTTATCCTTCTTATCTTGCTTGAGGGACATTTGTTTATATGGTTGTAGCCGTAGGAATACCCAATCACCTACATCAAAACTTCTTTCACTACAATGTTGATCTCCCTGTTGTTTCATTCTATTTTGAGCCAACACAAGGTTATCCTTTAAGAGTTGGAGAACTTGCTGTTGATGCTCGATGTGATGTTCCATTGCGTGAACCTTAGAATTTTCTCTTAAATATGATGTGATGGGTGGCAGTTGCTATCCATAAAGTACCATAAATGGGGTCATTTTTGTTACAGTATGGAAGGAATTCTTATACCACCATTCAGCCATAGGCAACCATTTGACCCATTGTATCTATTTATTAGATACAAAGCAACGAAGATATCCTTCCAAACATTTGTTTACTATCTCCATTTTCCCATCAGATTAACGATGATAAGATGAGCTATGAGCTAACTAAGTACCAAGAGAAGAAAATATTTTTGTCCAAAAATTTCCTGTAAAAATGGGATCTCTGTCACTTACAGTAATCTTTGGGTTTCCATGTAGCTTTTGAATTGTTTCCATAAATGCCATAGAAACTTTCATGGCTTTAAATGGATGTGATAACGCACAAAAGTTGGCATATTTGGTAAGTCTGTCAACTACCACCATGATGAAACTCTTTCCCTCAGACTTGGGTAAACTTGTGATAAAATCCATTGAAACCTCCTCCCAACGTTGGCTTGGAATGGATAAAGGTTGTAATGGACTTGGTGTCTTAATTGTTTCAGCTTTATTTTGTTGGCATACCAAACATTCCGCCACAATCTTTTGAATATCCGATTTAAGGCCATCCCAAAAAAAATTCCTTCTTAACCCTGTGGTAAGTTTTTAAAAATCTTGAGTGCCCTCCTAAGGGAGAAGCGTGCAATTCTAGAAGAATCTTTTGTTTGATTTTGGAATTCCTACAGAGGTAAAAGTGATCTTTGTACCATAATGAATCATTTTTCCAACTAAATGTATCAGATGTACTAGAATATTGTTGTAAATTTTGAATAAGTTCCCTCACTTCTTCATCATTCTTCCATTCCTCCCTTGCTTCGTTTATCCAATCT
The DNA here is from genome assembly GCA_000404065.3 of Pinus taeda. Lineage (NCBI taxonomy): Eukaryota > Viridiplantae > Streptophyta > Pinopsida > Pinales > Pinaceae > Pinus > Pinus taeda. The sequence continues at coordinate 75,236 of APFE031408242.1, forward strand.
GGTTGGATAATAGAAATGGTGCACAATAATGCTTCCACATCCTCATCCTTTCTTGAGAGTGCATAAGCCACAACATTTTTCCTCCGTTTTTTGTATATGATTTCAAAGTCATAACCCAACATCTTTGTGACCCTTTTTTGTTGTTCTTCAGAGGTTAATCTTTGTTCTAAAATGTTTTTAAGGCTATCATCATCCGTTTTTACCTTGAAGTGTCTTCCCATTAGGTAGGGTCGCCATTTCTTAAGTGCATGTAGTATTGCCAACATTTCCTTCTCATAAATAACTTTGTGTAAATACTTTCC
>APFE031408254.1:2218-19963 GCA_000404065.3 Pinus taeda
GTTTGTTTGGTGAATTTGGTAGGTTGCAGGACAACATCAAGTTATTTTGTGACAGTCAAAGTGCAATACATTTGGCTAAGAATCTGGCCTATCATAGTAAATCAAAGCATATTCCCATTAAGTACCATTTTGTAAGATAGGTTATCACTGAAAGGGGAGTCTCTCTTGAAAAGGTGCATACAAAGGAGAACTGTGCAGACATGTTCACGAAACCAGTTGTGTTGGAGAAGCTATGCTGGTGTTTGGCTTCTCTTGACTTGCAGAAAAGATAAAATAATAATAACAGGGCATCCGGCTAATTGTTGACAAGGTGGAGATTGTTGAGATTTTCTGTTTGGAGCAAAATAGGAAAAATCTCAGTTGATGACAACAATAGAAATTCAGTTCCTAGATTAGCTCCAGGTTGTTGGGAGGGAGTTAATGCCTCCTATATTTGATGTGAGTGAGTTAATGACGCTGTTAGATTCTCTATGCTATATAACAGACAACCATTCAGATGGTTTGCTAAGAGGGTGAGAGTTTTGTGAGGATTTCATGATGTAATCTCCTGTTTTGATTAATAAATTCCTGATGCCTATGTTTGATGGACGTAGCCCAGATTGGTTGGGTGAACCACGTTAAAAACTCTGTCATATGTGCTTGATATTCTGCTGTGTGTTTATTTGATTTAGCTGTGCATATGGGACCAACAGAGGGGACAAAATACAAATTCACTCAAAATACACGAGGTTTAAAACACACGAGGTGCAACTCTTCTATTGATCACATAAAACTTGATACTTACGATGAACATGAATATTGTGTAAATCATGATATATACAATGAATATGTAGATGGAATTTATGATTCTTTGTCAATACACAAACCGTCATCCCTCAATTTGTTGTCACCGTTGTCTCCTTCAACCAAGTCAAACCTCAACACACGTTGCTTTTGTAGGAAGCGTGAGATAAGATGTATTCATTGCATCCTCAGGTGCCTGAACCTTCTAACGCCTCATGTTGAAAATAGTGTCGATTTTTGAAGCTACATCAATTGAAAATGAAAAAGGATATGCTATAACCATGCACTTCTCTTTTTGTGCTTATATATTTCGATTTTTTTCTCTAGACTACTTTATTTGGGTATAATGTCGGCACTGTGTTATCCCATATATATTCTTTAACGCTTTCATTTGACACACCAACTGAAATTCATCAGCTTCTTCACTCTTATTACAACACTTCCTTGGCTTTCTATTAATAGTTTTCATCAACAATATATAAATAAGGTAAAGTGTAGGCAGATTTTAATATCTTTTCTTCAACGAACAATTTCCTCTGCAGTTGTAGTATACGATATTGCCATTGCTTTGTCCAAGCCTAGCCCTTACTTTGCCACTAATTAGGATTATTTTTCATCGTTATTGTTAAAATGAATAGGTTATTGTGTCTACTGGTTGTATTCGTTGCCTTAAGTGTTGTAATGAGTAGCTTACAAGTGGTCACAGTAGGTATGGGTATTAGTGAAATGATTGAAGGATTTCTAGTTCCACATAACACGACAAGGAGGCAAGTGGGAGTCCCTCCACTAAAATGGGATGCCACGCTTACAAAGTATGCGCGTACATATGCAAGGAAAATAAGGGGAAAATGCCTCCTCCAACATTCTAAAATGCCATTCAGAGATAACATATTCTAGGGAAGCAGCAGCCGTTGGGATGCTACAGATGTTTTTGGTGCATGAGTAGATGAGAGGAAGTGGTGTAACTGTGCTGAAAATAGTTTTTGCTTGGGGCAAGGCTAAACCCACTACACCTAGATCGTTTGGAGAGCAATCACTAAAGTTGGATGCGTGGCCATCAACTATAAGAGAGGTGACATGTTTATCACATGCAATTACTATCTTGTTGGCAAATATGTTGGTTCCAAATAATACTGAAACTTGGTGCCCACCATTTAGCATTCATTACCATTTTCCATTGCTCTGATTTCATTCTTTCAAAATACCACCTATATTCATATTCTTCAATTACATATATATTTCATATTTTGGATGTAATTGCACATACCCTGATTGATATCTTATTGATTCACAATGTTTGGATGTAAGTTTTTCCATACACATAATTTTCTAGTAGTTTATAAAACTCATCATTTCTTATGGATCAAACTAATACCATTACTGTACCAGCTCACATAATTTATAGGCTCAATAAAACTCATCATTGATGGTTGATCAGACTAATGTGACCATTGGCGAACATGCTCTATTATTAATTAATGAATTGAGAACTTATAATGACTTACTACATTAGTTATAGGTAATGCCTATAATTTACTCCAAGCTTAGCTTTCTTTCAAAAGTTTGAATTGATCTAACTTTGTACTGAATGTTTATGGTTTAAATTTGTATTCCAGGAATAATTTTCTCAATGGTTTTGTGATCGTATACCCAAATTTTAAATTACAATAAAATAAAATAAAAATATTTTCACATCAAATTTATTAAAAATTTTCTAGATAAAAAAAAACTTAGATATTTTTCTCAAAAGAAAAAACTAAGACATTTTCATTAAAATTGAAATGCTTTACATATTCATATATCTTGAACATTTTGTATTGTGGACAATATCATAGTCATTCATCAACTGTGAGACTAAGGAAAAACCCTTGTTTCACGACCAAAAAAACAGAGGAAGAAAATCTCCAACACATCAAATAGAAACAAAGTTATGTTGCAAAAATAGACAATCAAGGGAAACAAAAAGTGATATGGATGAAGATACATGACTAAGGTAGAAAACACGAATCTCCACATCAAAGGCAATATGAAGGCCGAAGAAAAACTAGTGTGAGATCATAAATACACAAAGGATCCATCACTTCAAATGGATCCATCCACTATCTGTTCAAAAAACATATAATCAGGAAAAAGAGAGAGGACATGCTTGGAGAGGGCATCAATTGAGAAGGGTTGGAATGTGAAAGAAAAAATAGTCTTGTATCAAATGAATCGTGGAAATGGAGTCCCCGACTATCAAAACACTATCAATGCTAAGCCATTGAGCCACATGTAATGCTCCCCATAATGCCAACATATTAGCCTTACATTTGTTTCCCAGACCACTAAACCATCTAAAGAAAAATGATAGAAGAGATTCAATATCGAGAGAGACTTCACACCCACAATCCCCACTAGCAGAGGCCCCATTAAAGAAACAAATAGGAAAGGTATTAGCGAGATCAAAAAAAAAAAATAGACCAAGAAGAAACCTTAGGGGACCATGGCCTCACCTCCATGAGATATTCCACAATATGGAGAGAAATAAAAATGCATAAGAGGAGGATCCTTCAAATATGTAAGCATTTTGAGCACGCCAAATACCCTAGAAGACATAGAGTGGAAATGCTCTATAATCTCAATTTTATCATTCTCGATAACTTATGCAAGATACCACATAAGTATGGTCCATTTCAAATTGTAATCCCAAGAGGAAAATCACATGTTTCCAAATGTCCTGGGAAAATGGGCAAAGGATGAATATATAGAAACAATCCTCTCTCGCTAACTTACAAAGCGAACATCTACTAGGGCTTTTAAAATCTTTCTTCAAAAGGAAATCCCAAGCGAGAATACAATTGTGGAGGATTAACCAAGTAAACCACAAGATATTAAGTGGGACCTTCGAGCTCCACAGAATATCAGTAATATCAACAAAGGGGAGGGATAATGAGCAGGATGTAATGTGCTCATATGCTTTCAATGTTGCAATGCAACCCTCAAATAATTTTCCACCCGACACTTCTATCTGGCTGAGTGGAAAAGGTGATGTCAAACTAACAAATATTTCCTCTGTAGATTTCCCATCTGGCCATGATAAACATTGGAATCCCAAGATCACATGCATGTGGAAATGAAATGGAGGATTGAGGCAACAATTGTCCCCTCCCAATTTTGGCCAAATTTCTTAGCCTCGACATGATGAGGAAGTTGATTAATGGGGTCGATAGAATATGACTTCCCGAAATAAATTTGATGGCATCTAATCCCACTTGAATTTTTTGCCCATCCCCAATGCCCCAACACATATTGTTTCATAATCATGGAATTATAGTCCTTACATTTCTCCAAATGGCAGAAATGCAAGATTTGAATGGTGTTCTTACCAATATCCTCAACTCCATATCACTGTGGCGAATGTACTTGGCCATCATGATGGATTTCTAGATACTTCTTTCCCTAAACATTTTCCATATACTGGTTGTGAGGAGCACATAATTTAAGATTTTGATGTTCTACATTCCCCAACCACCTTTGTTACCAATTCTAGAAATTAGGTTTAGCCCAATAAGAGAGACCTTTTTATGGGGACCAGATCTAGACCACACAAAAATTGAAATAATAGACTCAATCTTTTTCATGATAGCATGTGGAATTTAGGAAATTTTCATACTAAACACATGGATTCCTTGAAAAACTTCTGGGACCATGATTAACTTGCCTCCCATTGACATCCATTTGTGGTCCCATATGAGAAAAGTCCTCACACATTTTGCAATGAGCTAATCCCAATCAGATATTTTATAATTTTTTGGTTTCAAGATGCATCCTAAATATTTGAATCTCTGAGATAAAGATTGAACCCTCGCCCCAAACAAGGATGTTATTCCTTTTAACTCTCACGAGTCTCCCCTATCCGAAATAAGCTCAATTTTTTTACTATTTATGCAAAGACCAAAGGCCCTATGGAAATTTTGAAAAGTCTTATGAAAGGATTTCCATTCAGTGGGTTTAGCCTCTTTTATGCAAACAATATCATCAACAAATAACAATTGCGATAACTCACTATTTATAGAAATCATCCATCCCTTAATCACACCTAATAGCATCATAGCCTGTAGTCCTCTGTTGAAAGCATACATGATTAATATAAATAGTAGAGGGGATAATGTGCATCTTTGTCTCAACCCTCTACCCATTTTGAAGAAATTTGTGGGCTCACCATTTATAAGAACCTCCATTGAAGCCAACGAAACACATGCCATTATCCACTGAACATGCCTATGCCCGAAACCAATATTATAGAGAATTATTGTGACGAATTCTAGTCAACAAAGACATATACCCAGTTTAGATCAATTTTCATAATACATGATTTTTACTTCCTCAATTTAATCGAGTGGACATTCTTGAGAAGTATCCACAACATCTTAAATTCTTTCGTTGGACAAAAAACTAAACTGCTCAAATGAGATATGCGGAGAAATGATCTTTTTGACACGATTCACAATGAGTTTGGACATCATTTTGAGGACAAATTTACATAAATAGGTTGGCCTATAATTTGACAGAGACTTAGAATTCACAATCTTAGGAATTAGAGTTGGGAAGGTCAAATTGATTGCACCTAGAATACGTCTAGTTGTTATGACTTCTTCCACCATCCTCACCAAATCTGACCCCATCAAGTCAAAAAAATGGAGAAGAGAGTTGGTTCGCCAGTCATCGAGCCCAGGGCTCTTGTCCTTGGCCATATCCTTGAGAGTTTGGTGTAGCCCCTCTTCTGTGATCCAGGCATCCATCAATGTTGAGTCCTCCTCGATGACCTAGTTCGAGAATATATTATAAAATTCCATTTTTTAGCCATATAGTCTACTTCCTTTTCCTCGAATTGATTTTTGAAAAAAGGAAAGCCGCCTCTTTAATACCCTTAGGTTTAGAAATAATATTCCCTTTCTTGTATTCAATAGCCCATATTGAGTTAATTTTTCTTCTTTTAGATGTAGCTCGATGGAAAATTTTGGTGTTACCATCTCCACCTTTAATCCATGTTAATCTTCTTTTTTGACACCATTCTTCCTCTTGCATCTTTAAAATCCGATCTTTTCTAGACACCAGTTCTAATATGGTCCGGTGTTGTTGTTCAAAGAAGAGGCGAGGGGGAATTGGGTATAGCCTAATGGCAATTTCCTTATCAATAGATGAGTTCCTTTATAAGCTCCAATCTATGATTTTTAACCCACTATTTGATGAATGTTTTCAAATGCCTGAGTTTATCCAATAAAATGGATATGGGATCATTTGTAATACAAAAAACTGGTTGAAACCATGACTGAAAAATAAGATCCTAAAAATGTGGCTCTTTGACCTAATTCAAATTGAATATGAATGGAATCTTAACCTCCCCCAATTCGTCCTTCCATTCCAAGACAATGGCATTGTGGTCTGATATTTCTAAATAAAAAGACTAGGATTTAACATGTTTCAACCTTTGGAACAAAAAGGAATCCACCAAGAATATGTCAATTCTTTTAGCAAGGCTCTCTATCCCCATCCCCAATCAAATCCTTCTTTACTCTGAATACATCCTCTGGTCTCAAGGATGGTACTTCGAGATGTTACCCATCCATAAACTTCATGAAACTTTAAACTTCATTAGATTTAAAATTTTGCAATTATTTTTTCCATAATGATATTTAATATAGATCATGTTATTTCCCATGTCACATATAACTATCTGAAGTTTTTGTTAAACTCAATATGGGATAGAAATTGATTAAAGTCTGAATATTAAATAAAATGATCTTAGGCGAACATAGCCGCATTATTATTAATTGTTGTGATTAAGTCATCTAATATTATTGGATGGCCATTGCGCCATACTTTACTTCGACAATCACCGCTCAGTTTGCTTTATTGGGAAGGTTGCTTATAAGTAAGCATTGCTTTGTTTTTGAGGGTTTATACCTTCGTTGTAAATTTGTCATTCATTCCAATAAATTTAAGAAAAAATAATAAAAATAAACCAGGTTCGCTTATGGTCATTTTATGGGGATTGTACTAACAACAAAACTAGGGCACTCCTATGTTCTGAATAATATGAGCCTACAGCAACTTATTCAATCAATATGAGCATCGGACAAGCTTATGCACGATTACATTTAAAAATTGAAATATAGATCTGTATTGGAAGAATAAGAACATGATAATGAATACGTATTGGAAGAATAAAATTAGGACAAGGAATACAAATGGCCCTCAGAAAGAAATACGAATGGCAGTGTGAGAATGAAATCCGTATCCTCTTTGTAAGAAAATGGAGGAAGCTTGAAATACAAGCGGGAGAATGAATGTTAAACAGTGGACGCCAATGTTTCAGTATGGTCTCGCTCCATCATAGTTTCCAGGAGGGTAGTAATTGCATGTGATGAATGTGTCACCACTGTTACATTTGATGATGGCACATCCAACGTTAGTTGTCGTTCTCCAGGCAATCTGAGTGTAATGCGTGCAGTCCTGACCAGAGCTGCAACTATTATTTGCATAATTATACCACTTCTTTTCATCCACCCATGCACCCACTGCCTCTGTAGCGTTCCAGCTTCTGCCGCTCCCCCAGAATATGTTCTCTCCGAACGGACCCCCGGAGTGCTGGAGGAGGCAATCCCCCCTCCTTTCCCCCGCGTACGTACGCGCATAAGATGTAAGTTTCATATCCCATTTCAGTGGAGGGACTCCCACTTGTTTTCTCGCTTCGTTATGCGGAACCAGAAATCCTTGAATGGTTTCACTAATGTTCGCACCTGTTTCCGCAACCGTTTGTAGGTTGCAGATTGCAACGATCAAGGCAGAGTTACTACAACCAGAAGACACGATGGCATGGCAACAATAACAAGGTAGCGGCTAATACTCGACAGATGGATCCTCGATATTGTTTCCGAAATTGCAGAGCAAACACTTCGCTAGCTGCCTGAAGAAAATGCTTTTGAGATCTGCCTACACTTCGCTTGTTTATATACTGTTTAGCAAGACAATCCACAGAAATCCAAGACAGATTTGTAATAAGAGAGAAGGGGTCGATAACGAGTAGGTGGTGGCGCAAACGGAAGCTGTCGCAGACATCGGATTCTCCCAACAGCAAAATTCAAGGGATAAAGACGGACAGATAGATATGCATGGCTGGCTCATATTAATTTTTATTTGAACTTCAAGAACAGGCGGCAGGAACACACTTTGCTTATGCACGTGGAGTAAAGACCAAAATATGCACGAGATGAGAACGCCGGCGTTGTTGTTTGGCATTGTTTGAAAGACACATCAGTCACAAAAGACGCGCAGTGCCCTGAGATGCGCAGCGTCTACAATTTGCGAAGGAATCACAAACCACAGTTTCACCTCGGCGGACAGGCAACTCAGCTATCATTTCAGTAATAATTCCAGAAATACAAGTAGGTCGATCTTGGCCAACAAGCAACTGAGTTCACGCAGAAATCTCTTAGAATTGATAAGGTGCTTCGCTAGGCTTTTTAGGCAGTTGGAAAAGTTTGGTTGCTATTCTCTGTTTATTCATCATTGTTATTTTAAACAAAATTTTAGGAAATTTTATTTAAGGAAGATTTTAGGAAATTTATGGTACACGGAATGAATTACTTATTGATATCCCTTAAGGAGAATATTTTTGTCAAATGTCTTTTAATCTTGAATTCTTAAAAATAAAAACAATTATAAAACATGTTACAAACTTCCCTAAATTTTATAAATAAACCAAAAATAAAATTAATAAAAATTAATTAAAACATCCTCAATTTTATAAATAAACCAAAAATAAAAATAATAAAAACTAATTAAAACACTCTCAATTTTAAAAATAAACCAAAAAATAAAAAATAATAAAACTTAATTAAAACATTTTAGGAGGATGACATAAACTTGACTGTAATCAAATATTTCTCATATAAAATACATACTTGCCTTTTCCAGTTGGATAATCAATTAAAATATACTTTTCTTTTTAAGTTAAAAAAATGTTTATTAATATTTTTTACATTTTAATTAATTAATTTTAATATTATAAAATATTAATTAATTTTAATATATTATAATTCTAGCCAAAAATAAAATTAACTTAAAACTATATTTAAATATAGCTAAAAAAAAATTAACTCAAAACTATATTATTTAAATATTTTATTATTGACCATGTTGTAAAAATAAAAATTCACTCAAAACTATATTATTTAAATATTTTATTATTGACCATGTTGTAAGACATTATTTTTAGAAAGTCAAAAAAATCTTATAAATATAAGTTGGATAGTTTTTGTTTTTTTATTGTGTTTATATTTATTTATTTATTTAAGTGAATTGGTAATTTTGTTGGTTTTGTGCAAATGTGAGGCACCACTTCCCCATCTCCAATATGAAATCAAAATGACTAAATACTCACATGGCTAATTTGCCTAACAAATTGACTGTGTCATAGATAAAGGATTTGCAAGCTCCTTTAATTTGTTATATGTTTGGAAATTGTGAAGAGATAGATGACTACATTTTTAATAGTTTGATGAAGGATAATAAACTATGGGACAAAGGAGTGATGTTATCTAAACAATCTAATAAGAATAGGGGTATATATTAAGCACCATGCAATATGCCAATGATTGGATCACTGTTTTTTCATATCTTTATCATCTGATCCTCAGTATTCTTAAACTTGAGGAGTTAAGATTGGTTACTAGAGGAATGCTTAAAAAATTAATTGTGATGGTTTTTGGAGGTTGAAAGAGTGGAGAATAGAAAGAAAAAGTAGGATGAGAAGAAACAATTGGGAAGAAAAGAAAGTATAAAAGAAGACAACATGTAGGACGAAAGGAGGGAAATAAGAAGAAAAAGGTGGAAGTATATATGGTTTCTACTTTTGTGAAAAAAGGTAGTAAAGAGTGGTAAGGATATAAAATAATGTCACCAAGGTACATCTAAAAAATATCACAATAGTTAAATGTTAAAAATTAACTTAAAAACAATTTTAAATGAGTTTATATTAAATATCCATTAAATAAAAAAATAACAAATATATTGATATAAAATTAAATTAAATTAATTTATTTAAATATCCATTAAATAAAAAAAATGCCACAATATATTGATATAAACATGATATTGTTAGCACTCTAATTTACCTAAAATTAATATTTTAAAATATTAAGAAACTAATTTTAAAATATTAAGTAAAGTATCCTTTAAAACATAAGCTCTGTGAATTATTATAAAAGAAATATAAATAAATATCAAAATTTTAAAAAATATGGTTCATAATTATTGTAAAATATTATAATCAACGCTCTGGGGGAAGTTTTCTTATGTTTAATGGCGTAAGTTTACTTTTTGTTTTTAATAATGCTTATATTAATGTAATTATACTGAAAAGAAAGATATTAGATTTTAGAGGTTTTTTATTATAATATTGAGTATATTTTTGAAATTTAATTAAAAAGTTTATTGGTAATTCATTTTATTAATTGATTTGTATTTTATAGATAAAATTTGTATTTATTTGTATTAAAAGGTTTTTTAACTATTACAATAATTTTCAATTTTAAGATTTCAAAATTCTAGTACACTTTATAAATACAATTATTTGTGTTATTTACATTATTGTTTTAAACCTAATTGAATTCAACCATAGCCAAACTAAAAAAATAAAAAAAGGTATATATAGAAATTTAAATAATTTATCTATTTTGAGAAAATTGATAATATTTTATCGTAAAAATTACTATTGTTGTTTTTATTATTATCCATTTTCATTTTCAATTTGGATACGAACTTACTCTACTCCGAGCTCTCTTACGAAATTCTTGAATGCTATACCATGAGAATCTATTCTTATTGAGACTCCTTTCTTTTCTCGAAGGGATTTAAACATGTTGAGATCACGTCTAATTACTAAGCTATGTTTCAAGGCAAATTCCTGAGTAGCCTTAAGGGAATCTAGGAAGGGCTTCTTAAAACATGGGTTGGTGGGTATATAAACACTTGAGAAAGTGACCCATAAACTAATTGAGACGGTTTGAATTGTCAAACGTCACGTTACGATGGCGAATACAATGTCTTGGTGTTGGAAAGGCAGAGGAGAAAAAACACAAATTCACCCAAAACACACGAGCTACAGCTCATCTATTGATCACACAAAACTTGATACTTACAATGATCCGTGAAGGGTATTTAACCTTTTCCAACTAGCGACTCGCCTAAAATATCTTACATGAATCCACACACTAAAATTCATCTATTACTTGACTTGACTTGACTCAACACTCCAATACTCAACACTCAATAGTTACTTAACTAACTCTCTAGTTTTAGCCAACTCCTCATGCGGGAGTAATTAGCTTATTTTAACACTCCCCCCTTAATTACAACCGCTAAACTAAACATGACTCATGACAACTCAAACATCACTGCTGGTATATGTCTTAGCTAGGCTTACAATACCCAAGTTTCTTCTATGAAACTCAAACACATATTTTGCTAATGATTTAGTAAATATATCAACCAATTGATCACTAGATTTACAAAGTTTCAAGTGAAATTCTCCATTGCTGACAAGTTCTCTAATAAAGTGATATCTAGTATCAATATGCTTGCTCTTATGATGAAAAACATTATCCTTAGATAGTGCAATTGTTGAGGTCTTGTCACAATATATTGATGTTGATCCTTGTTGTTTATGCTTGAGACCATCAAATACTCTTCTTAACCACACTACTTGACATGTTGCTGATGTTGCTGCTACATATTTTGCTTCTGCTGACGAAGTGTCACAATGGGTTGCTTCTTAGATGCCCATGAAATCATGCCTGAACCAAGATGGAACACATAACCAGAAGTTTTCTTCCTATCATCCAAACATCTTACAAAATCACTATCTGTGTATCCAATCAAATCCTTCTTTTATGTGCTTGCATACATTATGCCAAAATCTCTAGTTCTTGTTATGTATTTCAGAATTATTTTTCCTGCACTCCAATGTGTGCCTTTTGGAGACTCTATAAATCTAGGAATCAAACTCACTCCTTGCACAATATCCAGCCTTGTAGCTGTGAGATACATGACGTTGTAAACCAATCTTTTTATTAGAATTGGATTGACATCTGATCCTTCATAATCCTTGCTTAACTTTGTACTTGTTGCAACTGGTTTAGGGACAGGTTTGCAATTTTCCATCATGAATATTTTTAATAAATATTTGGCATATTTATTTTGAGAAATAAATATTCCTTTATGAGATTGCTTAACTTCTATGCCAAGAAAATATTTCATGAGACCAAGACCTGTCATGTCAAATTCTTTCATTATGGCTCCTTTAAATTCATCTAACTGAAAATTACTTGTAAAAATAATGGCATTAACATATAAGAAAACAGTCAAAATATTCCCATGCTCATTTACCTTTGTGTACAAGGTAGGTTCAATGTTACTTCTACTAAATTCATTCTTGGTCATATAGTTCTCAATTATACTATACCAAGCTCTAGGAACTTGCTTCAGTCCAGAGAGCGCTTTCTACAACCTGTAAAATTTCTCTTCGTTACCTTCAACTTCATATCTTGTAGGTTGCTGCACATAAATTTCTTCTTCTAGAATTCCATTCAAGAAGGCTAATTTCACATCCATCTGATATACTTTCCACTTGTTCTGATCTGATATGGCTCGAACTTCTCTTACAATATCCAATCTAGATACTAGAGCAAGCGTTTCTCCAAAATCTATTCCCAATTGCTGCGAGAATCCTTTTGCTACAAGTCATGCTTTAAATATGTCAATTTGACCTTTCCCATTCAATTTGTCTTTTACACCCACTTGACACTAATGAGATTTTTGTGCTTTGGCAAATCAACCAAATCCCATGTATCATTATTTTCAATAGCTTCAATTTCTTCATTCATGGCTTGCACCCAATTTTCATCTCTGATCGCTTATTCAAACGAGGAAGGTTGGAATGACAACAATGTAAAATGTGAACTAAAATCCAAATCATCATAAATATCTTTCAAACTTCTCACCTTTTTCTTACCATTTCTTCATTCATCACCTGATTGATTGTTGGGATTATCTCAATCTACTAATCTGGTTGAAGATCCATGCTGCTCTGAAAATCTTGGATTCCTTATTGGTGTGTCTCTGTTTGGTGCCTTCAACTGTGATTCTTGCTATTCCTTTTCTTGCTACATCATCTTCTTCCATCAGTGGCACTTATGCATCAACTGTTTTGTCTATACTATCGTTCCACAACTCTTGTTCTTTGAACATAACATCTTTTCTAATTATGGTCTTTTTGGTGATAGGGTTATACAATTGGTAAGCTTTTGATTTCTCACTATAACCAGTAAATATGCATTTTCACTTTTATCATCCAATTTTCCTCTTAGCTCGTTTGGTACATGTGCATAAGCTACACATCCAAATACTCTGAGATGAGATACGGTGCAAGATATACCTAACCATGCTTGTTCTGGTACTCTGTTCATCACACTCTTTATAGGAGATATGTTGATCACATAAATAACATATGCAACTGCTTCTAGCCGATACTCATTAGACAAGTTTTTGCCTTTCAACATGCTTCTTACCATGTTTATAATGGTCTTATTGTTTCTCTCTGCTACACCATTCTGTTGCACTTTGTAGCTAGTTTTAAACTATCTTTTGATTCCATGTTGTTTTCAGTAATCATGGAATGCCTTTGAGTCATATTCTTCACCATGATTTGACCTCAATACCTTGATCTGTTGGTCACTTTGGTTCTTTGTTAAGGCTTTGAATTCCTTGAACTTTTCAAAAGTTTTAAACTTTTTGTTCAAGAAGTAAACCCAAGTCTTTTGGCTATAGTCATCAATGAAAGTGAGGAAGTAACAACTTCCGCCAATCCATTGTGTCCTGATAGGTCCACACAAGTGTGTATGCACTAGACCAAGATGTTTCTTTTCTCTGTATGCAACTCCCTTTGGAAAAATTTCACGGTGTTGCTTTCCCAGGATGCAACACTCACAAGTACTAGAAGGTTATTTGATGGGAGGTAAACCTTTGACCATATGTTTTTACTGCAATAATCTGAAGCCAGAAAAGTGTAAGTGTCCAAACCGAAACTGTTATAACCAATAATCATCAGAACATGCAACTGTAAAAGAACTGAACTGATCCTTGTAGTTCATAATTAGAGGAAATAATTTGTTCCTCATCATCTGAACCTTCACTATCAGCTGCTTACTTGGAGGCTTGTCATATATAAGACATTCTTGACCTTGAAAGATAACTTTATATTCTTTCTATTTCAATTGACCAACACTTATCAAATTATGTTTGAGACTAGGAACATAATATGCCTCTGAGATTGTCTTCGGCTCCCCTTGCTTGGTCAGAATGTTGACCACTCCTTTGCCATCTACTTCCACATTCATATCAGTACCCAAATTTACCTATGTTTTCACAGACTGATCTATATTGGCAACCAAATTCTTGTTGCCTATCATGTGGTCACTACAAGCATTGTCTAACGACCACACACTAACAGAAGTTTGATGCATGATATGACAAGCTATGAACATGGAGTTAGTACTCTCTGTCATGATATTAGATCTCTCGTTCCCTTTATCAGCTATCTTCTTCCTGTAATAACGAGTATAGTGACCAAATTTATTGCAATAATAACATATCGCCTTCAATTTGTCAACTATTTGATTATTTTTGAAGGTTATGTAGTTTCTTCCACTTTCATGTTCATTCTCTTCTGGGCCATCTCTCTGACCCTCATATCTTGCACCTCGTCCTTAGCATCTTGATCTACTTCTGCCTTGACCTTTGTCTCTCGAAATAGAAACCTAACTTTTGAAAGCTGTCTCCAAAGTGGAATCCTTATTTCTTTTTATCCTTACCTCATGTGATAGAAGTGATCTCATCAAATCATCAACTGCCAATGATGCCAAACCCTTGGCTTCTTCTATGTTTGTTACCACAACATCAAATTTGGTAGACAAAGACCTGAGGACCTTCTCAACCACTGATTGATCTTTAATTTCTTCACAATAAATATTTAACTAATTTATGACAGTTATGACCCAATTCATGAAGGAATCAATGTCCCCTGTCTTTTTCATATGTAGAATTTCAAAATCTCTCCTAGTATTCCGCAACTTAACAGTATTGACTTTGGCCATACCTTTATAGTTTGTCGCGAGGGTATCCCATGCTTCCTTTTCTGAAGACGTGATCATAATCTTCTACAACACTGCTCGGTCCACTCCCTGCGAAATAAGATACAATGCTCGTGCATTCTAATTCTTGTCTTTCTTCCATTGTTCCTTCTCTATATTTTTGAGAGCTCGTTCTGCTGCTTCATCTTTAGGTTCTAAAAAAACAAGCTTGACATAATCCCAAATATCACAAGCTTGCAAAATGATCATCATCTCGATGCATTGCACATCATAATTCTTCCCTGTAAGCAAAAATAATTGGAGCTGAAAATTTGAGAAAATCATCATTCTTCAAAAACATCATTTTTTAAAAAACCCTAAAATTTCTCATTTAATAAACTTTTTCAAACAAACCTCTTTCCATGAAACCCTAAGATTTTATTTTATATATACAAAACAAAATTAAAACCACTTTTTCAAAGATTCGTTTCAAAAACACTTTTGAAAAACTTTAAGCCCCTTATAAAATCAATCCTAAAAATAACCACTTTAATATAAAGCTTACGTGTCTGCTTTCATATATTAAAAGGGATTTTAAAAAGCCACTCTCATAAACATGAATAGCACCACGTGAACTTGACTTCACAATTTAAAAATGAAACGTATCTTCTTTGGTTTATTAATGCTTCCATTCTGGTGATGGACAACGTGGTAAGGCCTTCCAGAGTGACTAACTTCCGCGTTAGTCATCTAACGCTACAAACACCAAAAGAACTCAAGCGTATGCAAATCGGAGTAAGTTTAAGACTTGTAACGCCGTTTTTGCTTACATTGGTGTGCATTATAACGCTTTGCGTTTAATTTACAAGGTGTAAGGTGTGTTATAGTACTAACAAAGAGAAAAATATATTTCTCCTCTTACACGGCCGGTTGCTAATCTGTTCTTTCTTATTCGTTGTATCTTTTTTTTTATACCAATTGGATGGAAAGGTGGAGGAGACAAAATACAAATCACTCAAAACACATGAGGTTCAAAACGCACGAGGTGCAACTCTTCTATTGATCACATAAAACTTGATACTTACGATGAACATGAATAGTGTGTAAATCATGATATATACAATGAATATGTAGATAGAATTTATGATTCTTTGTCAATACACAAACCGTCATCCAACAATCTGTTGTCACCGTTGTCTCCTTCAACCAAGTCAAACCTCAACACACGTTGCTTTTGTAGGAAGCGTGAGATAAGATGTATTCATTGCATCCTCAGGTGCCTAAACCTTCTAACGCCTCATGTTCAAAATAGTGCCGATTTTTGTAGCTACATCAATTGAAAATGAAAAAGGATATGCTATAACCATGCACTTTTCTTTTTGTGCTTATATATTTCGATTTTTTTCTCTAGACTGCTTTATTTGGGAGGATATAATGTCAGCACTATGTTATCCCATATATATTCTTTAACGCTCACATTTGACACACCAGCTGAAATTCATCAGCTTCTTCACTCTTATTACAACACTTCCTTGGCTTTCTATTAATAGTTTTCATCAACAATATATAAACAAGGTAAAGTGTAGGCAGATTTTAATATCTTTTCTTCAGCGAACAATTTCCTCTGCAGTTGTAGTATAGGATATTTTCATTGCTCTGTCCAAGCCTAGCCCTTACTTTGCCACTAATCAGGATTATTTTTCGTCGTTATTGTTAAAATGAACAGGTTATTGTGTCTATTGTTTGTAGTCATTTCCTTAGGTGTTGTAATGAGTAGCTTACAAGTGGTCGCAGCAGGTACGGGTATTAGTGAAATGATTGAAGGATTTCTAGTTCCACATAACACGGCAAGGAGGCAAGTGGGAGTCCCTCCACTAATATGGGATGCCACGCTTACAAAGTATGCGCATACATATACAAGGAAAAGAAGGGGCAAATGCCTCCTCCAACATTCTAAAATGCCATTCAGAGAGAACATATTCTAGGGAAGCAGCAGCCATTGGGATGCTATAGATGTTTTTGGTGCATGAGTAGATGAGAGGAAGTGGTGTAACTGTGCTGAAAATAGTTTTTTCTTGGGGCAAGGCTAAACCCACTACACCTAGATCGTTTGGAGAGAAATCACTAAAGTTGGATGTGCGGCCATCAACTATAAGAGTGGTGACATGTTTATCACATGCAATTACTATCCTATTGGCAAATATGTTGGTTCCAAATAATACTGAAACTTGGTGCCCACCATTTAGCATTCATTACCATTTTCCATTGCTCTGATTTCATTCTTTCAGAATACCACCTATATTCATATTCTTCCATTACATATATATTTCATATTTTGGATGTAATTGCACATACCCTGATTGATATCTTATTGATTCACAATGTTTGGATGTAAGTTTTTCCATACACATAATTTTCTAGTAGTTTATAAAACTCATCATTTTTTATGGATCAAACAAAGACCATTACTGTACCAGCTCGCATAATTTAATAGGCTCAATAAAACTCATCATTGATTGTTGATCAGACTAATGTGACCACTCGCGAACGTGCTCTATTATTAATTAATGAATTGAGAACTTATAATGACTTACTACATTAGTTATAGGTAATGCCTATAATTTACTCCAAGCTTAGCTTTCTTTCAAAAGTTTGAATTGATCTAACTTTGCACTGAATGTTTATGGTTTAAATTTGTATTCGAGGAATAATTTTCTCAATGGTTTTGTGACCGTATACCCATAAAAATATTTTCACATCAAATTTATTAGAAAATAATATTTATTAAAAA
>APFE031408260.1:0-11556 GCA_000404065.3 Pinus taeda
AGGTGGGGCTGACGGTGCTGTACCTTCTTCTAGATTTATTATGAAACCCAGTGTAGAGAATTGGCTAGGGAGAAGGATTTGAACTTAAGACAGAGCAATTCTTGAGAGGAGGTTTATGGATTTGTGCCTTGCACTGCTACTACGTTTGGGATTTTGTTCTTGATGGCCGTCTAAGGATACCTGCTGTTCTTTTTGGCATCTTATATGTCTGAAGGCAGTGAAACTCTGCTGTCTTTGATGGGATCTGGTATCATCAGAAGTGTTTTGCAATGCAAGGATCGAACTTTTCACACAATATTCTTGAAGGAAAGTTCTTTCTCCATGTTGAAGGTACTGCCATGGAAAAGATAAGTAACTTGCTCACTTTCTTGAAGGAAAAATATATGAATGTTTATTTAGGTATCTTTTTGAAAGACTTCTTACCAAATAAAAATAATATATACATAATAGTAGGCAATGAAGAATGTGAATAATGTGTGGACATAAAGTAAATATGTAGTTTTTCTTATAGAGTAAATATGTAGTTTCTCTTAGAAAGATTACATGTGAGTCTTGTGTGTGAAATGTTGTGTCACTTGTAATTTTCTTGGAATAAAATCCTTGCTAAATAGCCAAAACATCTTTTTGAAAAAAGATGGTGAGGCAAATAAGCTTCCTGAGGACATAACGTGAAAAGTGGCCAAGTTCTTCTTTGAATTAAAATATGTATTTTTATTTAATAAAAGTTTCTTGAAAAGGGATATATGCTAATTGCATTGTGATACTATCTAATTTCTAAGTTTCTTGTGAAATAATTATGCATTACATGCATGATAGAAATAGATAATGATGTGCTTCTAGGCACATAGATATTCATTTCTAACTTTCTTGAAAAAAGTGTATGTTTTATATATACATAAATATAGTTTCTTTTTAGAAAAAGTGTGCATACTTAATGTATGAAAATGATGGCTTTTACGAGAGATCTCTTGGAAAAAAAAATATAGATTATTTCCTTAAAAGACAAATATGAATAGTGTTCATACAAGAACCAGAATTCTATACTTATTTCATGAAAAGATTATGTGCATTGAAGTAAAAGTAATTGTGTTAGGGAAAACACATGTTGCATGCACATAAGGGTAGTTATTGTAACATTGGAAATATGATTTTTCTGTGCATGTAGAAAAATGATTATGTTGACTTTCTTGAAAATAATAAATCGATGTTAACTTTGTTGAAAATATTAATCTCTTGAAAAGATTGTCTGCTAGATGAGTTGGGTCGACTTCTTGATTTTGGTGCATAAGGTTAAGTTAGCCTTGTTATTTTTTCTTGATTTTTATGCATAAATATGGGTATCTATAATAATTTCTTGAAAGGGAAAGCATGAGAAACTTACTTATAGGAAGATAGAGAAATGGGGTTATAATGACTTCTTTTAACAAATAAGTATGTAATTGTTTACATGAAATGATGGTAGAATTCTAGAGAAGGGAATATGTGTTGCAAACATTAAAGAAGGGCTATTATGATAAGCTATTGGATGCACAAAGACTAGTAATTGTGTTATAGAGATATGTTCTTTGTATGGATAGAAGAACTATTGAGGAATATTTCTTTAGGAAAATGATATGTGATTACTTTTATGCTAACATAACTATTATCTTAGTTTCTTGTTGAATGAGATGTGTATGCACACGAGATTTGTGTTAGCGTTCATTAGAAAGGATATACATTCGCATGCGGGAAAAGACAACAATTTATGCAAGATTGCTTTATATATTTGCATGCATCAAAAGTAATAGCTAAAGAACTAGATCTTTTGATAAAGTTTATGTAAATTTTCATGTAAGAAAATTATAACTGATGTTGCAGTTAGTCCCTTCAAAGGAATGCCTTAATGTTTTGTCATCTAAGAATATGTGCTTATGTGAAGGCAAAGATTACTTAATATGATTATTTATAATTGTAATCATGATATCAAGGTTGATAATGATAACATGGGTAGGTAAAGTTGGATTACTTGTGCAAGGCATATATTATATTTAACATTGTGGTAGGAAAAGGATTAATGGTCCATGCAGATGAGTATGAGTTGTGGGATCGTACATTGCTAGAACAATCATGCCACAAGGATGTTGCATGTGGCGGTATGTAGGCAAAGGGTTTCATGGAAAATGTATTAACTTTTAGCTAGTTATGTGACAATTTAATGATA
Organism: Pinus taeda; assembly: GCA_000404065.3. Taxonomy (NCBI): domain Eukaryota; kingdom Viridiplantae; phylum Streptophyta; class Pinopsida; order Pinales; family Pinaceae; genus Pinus; species Pinus taeda. The sequence continues at coordinate 2,201 of APFE031408260.1, forward strand.
ATTCCTTGTAATATTTTATAAAAATGGTTAAGGGATGGAATCCCTTATAAGCCATTGAGTGAGGGGTGAAAACCCTCACGAGCTTTTAATAATAAGATTAAACATTTGCTGGTTTTCACCCTACGGGGTTTCCAGGGTATATCAGTGTTCATTGATGTGATTGCTTATTGTGTCAGTTTGATGATGTTGAATCCTTGATGATGATGATTCTTTATTTGATGTGATAATCATAATGTCCAAGTATGTGTTTAAGTAATATGGCTAAGGAAATCAGGAAATGGATGCAAAGTCCATAAGACAGTTTATGTTATTACACTACAATAGTGGTTGTTAATGGTTATGCAACTTACTTTCCTTTATTGCAGTTTACTTTATGTACTAATGAACATTATATCCAATGGTTAACGAGGAATGTGTAGTTGTGATTTGGATAATTACTTGCAGTAATTTGTATAAAAAAATTCTAACTCGTTGCTTTTACATGTGAGGTTACTGGGGTATGTTACAAGTGGTATCAGAGCGAAAGGTTGTAGCACTCACGCCTTTAGGAATTGGTAAGCGAAAAAGGAATTGAGGTATGTCATCAATGAGCATTAACTCAGGTATGAGTTTAACAATCTACATATTGATTTATGTAGTACACTACTTTTGACATGATATGTGTGATTCATGTTTATAGCTGCTTTGCGTAGTAAGCAATAAAGTTTGCTGCATAACTATGTTCATGACATTGGATTTTTAATGGGGCTAAAAGACAATAAAACTCGTGTCACGCTTATGAACAATATTGAACACTCATTAAGGAAAGTGATAATCAACTACCAACTTTTGATTTGCAAATATGGCAATAACAATGATGCATTTAATGAACATGATTGAAGTTACAATGAACTAACTTTAATGAGTCAATGCATGAATGTAAAATATGGGTAACATCCTACAGGAACATCCTTGAATAGGATGATGAAATGTTTTAAAAGGACATTAGAGGAACCCCTTTAGATATTGAAAATATACAATGAGTCAAATAGTGAGACTTGATTGTAATAACTAAATTTTGGTTAAGTTTGCCATGGTTTCATCAAGATGATTGGTAGTTGTGATTGGTTAGTGTTGTATGAATAACTAATAGCACTTATATGCATGAATTGAATTTGGTTTAAGCTTATCACAATTCCAAAAAAGTGATTACGGTAGTTACTAAATGTATTGGTTTGTTGATGGCAATACATTGTGGAAATTGGAAATGTTTAGATTGTTACCTCAACTATCATTGGGATGTACACAGTAATGAATATTTGCATATACTTTTATGCATGACAATATTGTATGCATGAAACTAAAATGATTTGGAAATTGAATACTTGTTAAATGATGCATATTTATAACTAACGTTGCTGATGGGATTAAGTAGCGGTAGCTTAATGGCAACAAGAAAACTCGTCACGTAAAATGTTGCTATGTGAATTGCAACCGTAAACGAGAAAGAATAATGTTAAATGATATGCATGATTGTGTTATTTGGAAAATCAAAATGCATACAACATGTATGTTAGTTATGTTTCCTATCAATCTAGATGTTGTGGACCCATGTTGAGGGTTAAGTGTAAATGCATGGTGTACATGCATGTTTATTTTGTTAATGATATTGTGCATATGGTTCATTATGTAAACTACTTTGGGAAAGAGTGATAAAACAGAAATTTAACATGCTAGACAGTTGCAGATAGTTGTAAAAGGCTAGAATGCCTTGGGTTGATGGCAGTTACCTGCCTAGAGGGGTTGATGGTACTTGTATGCCCGGATTTCCTCTCGTTAGAGATAAATGATCTTAGTAATGGAAAAGAGTTTTCCAAGATGGTGAAGAGGGTAAAAAGCCTGAGGCAACTTTATTGATTTGGAGCCTATTGGAGGATGCCAAAAATTCCTCATAGACGGGACGTTGTCAAAGGAATAGGCAGGACACTACCAAGAGGAATCCTATATTGGACCCTATGTGGTCATTGGAATTATTGAACTGGTTGGCCAGTGGAATTCCATGTTAGACCTGGTACGGTCTCTATCAAAGAAACTATCTGGATGTGAAAATGACTCCACTTGGTTGTGGAAAGCAATTCCCATGGGTTGGGAAGAGTATTATTTTTCCATTATGGTTCTTGTGGGAGAACACATTAATTAAATAGTTATGTGTTGTGTTAAAAATGAATTTTACATATAGTTTTGTAAAATATGTTATGAACATTTAACAGGAAATGAGCCTATTACTCAATAAGGAGTTATTGGAAATTTTAATTCCTTTATTGTATTACTAATCTTGTGAGCATCTTACTAGGGGCTAAGACAATTTTCACTTAATGCAGTGATTGACTGTTTTGATGATTACAGAGTTAAGTGCTCTTTTGGTACTTTTAGAAGTACTCTGTGGATGTCTTTAGTGAGAATTAGTACAGTGTGCATGTGAAGCGGTGATTTATCATTTTGATGATTACTGTAGTTCTCTTTAAGTACCTGTAAAGGTACTATGATTTAAATATCATTTAACATTGCACAATTGATTGATAGTTAAAAGTATTTCATTTGAATCAAAATATTGTGACTAATGCGATCAAATTTGTTAGTCATACATTACCGGTTACTTACCATGGAGTGTTGATGGGTTGTCCAATCACTATTAAAGTGCTTACGCGAAAGTGCTCATGATTTCCAAGAGTAATTGGTAAGTAATGGTAAATTGATATAGAGATTTGTTTTTGTATATTATGTATTTAAATAAGGGCCAAGTGATGGACATTAGAACTTGCATATTTTTGCAGTTATAAATGCTTATGAATATTGATTTTTCTTATGTTATGACATTACAATTTGTGTTTATTGTCATTTCTTGGAATGAAGCCTTTGATTTTAAAGAGAAAGGATCACTTTTTGTGTGGTTTAGATGGTTATACCATGAGTAAAATCTAAAGCTCCAACAAGAGATGAACACCAAGGATGGTGTTCCTGTTAAGGGGGGGAGTACGTAACGTCCCTAAAATAACTAAGCATAAAATTAATCAATTGAGTAATAGTAATTGTTAAAAAGAGTTACAAATCAGTTCAAAAACTGATTCTTGATTCCCGATAATTCAGAATAAGGATGAAATCAAGAAAGGAAGGTGGGGGGAGGTAATTTTGGATTATTCTTCTGCCGGTGGTCGTTCTCCTCTGGCTACAATGTCCCTGGTGCGTTCTCAGTGCTGGACAAGGGAGATTTTTGGCGGAAATGGGACGCAGGGTGAACCTGGAGTCAGGTGGGGCTGATGGTGCCGTACCTTCTTACGATTTATTACTAAGCCAAATGCAGAGAATTGGCCAGGGAGCAGGACTTGAACTTAAGATGTAGTAGTTCTTGCAAGGAGGTTTATGGATTTATGCCCTCCACTGTTATAGCCTTTGGGACTTTGTTCTTGATGGTTGTCTAAGGATACCTGTTGTTCTTTTTGGCATCTTATATGTCTGAAGGCAGTGAAACTCTATTGTCTTTGATGGGATCTCGTATCATCGGAAGTATTTTACAGTGCAAGGATCGAACTTTTCACACAATATTCTTGAAGGAAAGTTCTTTCTCCATGTTGAAGGTGTTGCCATGGAAAAGATAAGTAACTTGCTCACTTTCTTGAAGGAAAAATATATGAATGTTTATTTGGGTATCTTTTTGAAAGACTTCTTACCAAATACAAATAATATATACATAATAGTATGCAATGAAGAACGTGAAAAAATGTGTGGACATAAAGTAAATATGTAGTTTTTCTTATAGAGTAAATATGTAGTTTCTCTTGGAAAGATTACATGTGAGTCTTGTGTGTGAAATGCTGTGTCACTTGTCATTTTCTTGTAATAAAATCCTTGCTAAATAGCCAAAATATCTTCTTGAGAAAAGATGGTGAGGCATATAAGCTTCCTGAGGACATAGCGTGAAAAGTGGCCAAGTTCTTCTTTGAATTAAAATATGTATTTTTATTTAATAAAAATTTCTTGAAAAGGGATATATGTTAATTGTATTGTGATACTAGCTAATTTCTAAGTTTCTTGTGAAATAATTATGCATTACATGCATGATAGAAATAGCTAATCATGTGCTTCTAGGCACATAGATATTCATTTCTAATTTTCTTGAAGAAAGTGTATGTTTTATATATACATAGATATAGTTTCTTTTTAGAAAAAGTGTGCATACTTAATGTATGAAAATAATGGTTTTTACGAGATATTTCTTGGAAACAAAAATAGATATTTTTTCCTTAAAAGACACATATGAATAGTGCTCATACAAGAACAAGAATTCCATACTTATTTCATGAAAATATTATGTGCATTGAAGTAAAAGTAATTGTGTTGGGAAAAACACATGTTTCATGCACATAAGGGTAGTTACTGTAACATTGGAAATATTATTTTTGTTTGCACGTAGAAAGAGTATTATGTTGACTTTCTTGAAAATAATAAATCAATGTTAACTTTCTTGAAAATAGTAGTCTCTTGGAAAGATTGTCTGCTAGATGAGTTGGGTCGACTTCTTGATTTTGGTGCATAAAAGGTTAAGCTAACCTTGTTATTGTTTCTTGATTTTTATGGATAAATATGGGTATCTATAATAATTTCTCGAAAGGGAAAGCATGAGAAATTTACTTATAGGAAGATAGAGCAATGGGGTTATAATGACTTCCTTTAAGAAAGAAGTATGTAATTGTTTACATGAAATGATGGTAGAATTCTAGAGAAGGGAATATGTGTTGCAAAGATTAAAGAAGGGCTATTATGATAAGTTATTGGATGCACAAAGACTAGTCATTGTGTTATAGAGATATGTTCTTTGTATGGATAGAAGAACTATTGAGCAATATTTCCTTAGGAAAATGATATGTGATTACTTTTATGCTAACATAACTATTATTTTAGTTTCTTGTTGAATGAGATGTGTATGCACACGAGATTTGTGTTAGCTTTTATTAGAAAATATATATATTCGCATGTGGCAAGAGACAATAGGTTGTGTGAGATTGCTTTATAAAATAATAGCTAAATTACTAAATCTTTTGATAAAGTTTATGTAAATTTTCATATAAGAAAATGATTGTTTTATAAAATAATAACTAAATTACTAAATCTTTTGATAAAGTTTATGTAAATTTTCATGTAAGAAAATTATAACTGATGTTGTAGTTAGTAACTTCAAAAAAATGATTATTTTCAATCGCTAAATTAACAATCTATAATATTACTAGTAAAATTGTTCATTAAGCTTTATGTAGAACAAATATTGCCATGATCAAGCGTAAGCCTTCTTTACAAAGACGGTGTATTGAACTCCTCGAAGCCATTTGTGAGAAATGCTCCTCGTGTCTCTTTCTAATATGTTTTTTAAATGTGTATATTTATATTTTTATTTAATTAAAATTTGTATTTTAATTACTAAATGTTTAAAATTCGTTGTTGAATATATTTTTATCTATTAAAACTTTAGAATTCATATTTGATATATAATTAGAAAATTGGTTTTTAATATTTTTTATTTCAATATATAATTAGAATTGGTTTAACATATTTTATATAATTTTTGAGATTTAATTTTTATATATTTTATTATTCATTAAAATATATATTTTGATAATATTAATAAAAATTGCACATAAGTAATAAATTTTAAAACTTTTTAATGATGTATTTAATTAAGGACATTTTTTTAATTGTATATTATTTTTAAATCTATTTATATTTAATGCTATTTTTAAATTCAAAATTATATACATTTATTTTATTATTTTTTCATTTATATTTATTTATATTTTAATATATTTTTTTATTACTCTATTTTATTTAATATATATATTTAATACTTATTTTTAAATTTAAATGTTGATATATTCATTTTATTTTTAATTCAGTTTTTTTTTTTTTTTTTTTTTTTTTTTTTTTTTTATATTTTGTTAACAATTTGGTTGGCCTAATGATAAGAGCATGTGTTTTTTTCGGAAGAGATCACAAGTTCAAAACTAGAGGGGTGTATAATATGCATGCCTTCTTCATATTAGTTGAAAAAGCTAGAAAAGCTATTAGCAAACCACTAAATCTACAACATATATAAAAGTTTGGAAAATATAAATTTGTACTTGAGAAAATATATTAGTGTGCATGAAAAACTTGAAAGCTATTAGTTATAGTAAACTATAAACTACTATAAAATATTTAATGCCTTTCCAATGAAAAACTAGGAAATATGTACTAGATTTATATCAAAATGTCTATCCCTAACATACCATATAAGATAATAAGTTGATCTTATCATAAAAAGTAAAAACATAACTATAATAGGGAATTATATAGAAAGATATGGTGATAAAACCTTTAGAAAGATATGGTGATAAAACCTTAAGAACCGGAGACAATAAACAAATTATGTTTAATTCATATTAGTTGAAAAACATAGGTCACATTAGCGATATTTATTCATATTTATCATTACATATTTATTCAAAATATTATATTCTTAAAATAAGGATCAAATATTCATTATATCTCTATAATTTATTTTTATACTTTTAAGTGAACTCATATGCCTCATAGTAAATCAAAAGATTTAAACCTCAAACCTCAACTTTTCATCTCTTCATACCTTAGGCTTTTATTTACATGACTATTATTCAAAAGATTATTATTATTATTATTAATATTAATATATTCTTCACATTATTAAATTATGAGATATTCATAGTAATTCATATTATTATTTCAATAGAGTAATGTAATTATTGATGAAATAGTCATTGTATATTGGTCAAATAATAATTTTAAGATATAAGTTGATTTAAAAATGTACATTAATTATTCAATTTTAACCCCGTTAAAACCACAATTTTAAAATTTTAATATATATTTAAAAAAAATCAATATTATTGATTACCATATATTGTTTTTAAATTATTAAATTATTATAATAAATATTCTTAGAACCAAATACGTTGAATATGATGTTTATTTCAACATATTTATGTGAGGTATAGGTATTTAGGTAGGATACACATATCTTATACTAATAATATTTATAAAAATACTCATAAAATTATGGATTAGTTTTATTTTCTAGTAGGTTGTTTCATCTCCCTAACTAAATAACATTGTATAAGGCTTGTATTACTTGATTTGTTAATTCAATGAATTGAGCCAGGGTTGTGGGTAGCCTCACGGTCTCCTCCCCTTAGGCTTGCCAATTTCACTCTTTTCTTTTTTTCATCCTAATTTTTTTGGATGGTATCAGAGCAAGTGAGTTGGTGGAGAGAACCAAGCATCGGTGTGCCCGCAAAGAGAGTCTATGATCTGCTTGCAGATCTAAGAAAATAAAATAAACAGAGAAAAACTACAAAAACAGACTTTAGAAACAGGCTAATTGCTAAAACAACAGATCTGAAGATTAATATCAAATACACAGAAGTGACAAGTCAGTCTGTAGTCATGGAGAGAGGAATACACAGTACGCAGGTCTGCAAACAATGTCACTGTATTATTATTATGTTGGAAGAAGAGATATCCCCCTGTTTTAAAAACAACGATCTCATTCTCCTTATTACCAAAAAGATAAAAAGAAAAGAAAACTGCGTAATTAGATATTTCCCTTTTTCAGATGTGATGTTTCCAAAACAGTTCGCTTTTTCTTGGTTGCCCAGTCAGTGAGCTGTTGCTGATTTTTCGGTCCGTTCTGGCTGCCCAATTCCTCCCTGTTTAGATCAGGAAGCGTCCCGGCTTCCTCCACCAACTGAGGGAAATTGCGTTGCAATGTTTCTGAATTGATCCATTTGGCCTGTGCTGGAGTGTGTCCTTTCCGACCAACCAAATAGGAGAAGTATGGCTGATGTCGTGTATCCCGTTTCTTGAAGTCCATAATTGTATCTTTGAGCAGAGGAGGCTGAAAATCTGGAATATTATCAACCGGATGATGAATTGTAACAGATTCTTCAAGGAGAGGTGGTTCAAATAATTTGAGATTATTAACATTAAGAACATCGTGGATGCCAAGCTGGGAAGGCAAGTCCAAGCGATATGCATTTTCTCCAATGCGTTCCAGAACAGTATATGGGCCATATCTCAGAGGGTGCAGCTTATGATGCTGGCCCTTGAAGCGTTGCTTGTCCAACAAGAGCCACACACGATCTCCCGGTTGAAAAGACAAGTGTGTTCGCTGCTTGTCATGTCTCTGTTTGGCACGAGCTTGGGCTGCTTGCAAAGCAGCAGTTACTTGAGCTTGGCGTTGAGAAATGGAGTGGATAAAATGATGAGCTGATTTTTGTTCCTGTTGTTGATGTGCAGACCCAGAAGGGGTGATTGTCAATGGCATCTCAAAGGGTGCACTTGGTTGAAACCCAAAGCAAACCTCAAAAGGTGAGAAACCAGTTGAGGAGTGTGTTGCCCGATTGTAACTGTGTTGAATGATGTGCAAATATGTATCCCACTATTTGTTTTTGGAGAAGTAGCTGCGAAGTGAGTGAACCAAAGTACGATTGACAACTTCGGTTTGTCCATCTGTTTGTGGGTGGAAAGCAGTGGAGAAACGAAGTTGGCAACCCAACAAAGACCAAAGAGTACGCCAAAAGGTACTGAGAAAGCGAGAATCACGATCTGAAATAATGCTACTTGGCAAACCAAAGTGTGGCCACACATGATGGAAGAAGAGATCCGCGGTTTGAGCAGCAGAAGTAGTCTTATGACAAGGAAGAAATATAGCCATCTTAGAGAAACGACATACCACTACCCAGATAGCATCATGTTTATGAAAAGTAGTAGGAAGGCCACTTAAAAAGTCCATGGAAATGGATTCCCAAGGACGAGAGGGAATTGGTAATGGCTGATACAAACCATGCTTACGATTTGAGGGCTTGCTTTGTGAACAAAGAGAACATGCACGAATGAATTTTTCCACTTGTTTTGGTAAAGCAGGCCAATAGAAGTGGCGTTGAAGATTGAGAATGCTCTTGGCGGTGCCAAAATGCCCTCCGCATGAAGATGCATGTGCTTCACAGATAAGAATGAGACGATCATTAGATTGTGGCACACATAGTTGGTTCAATTTATACAACCAACCATCACGAATGGTATAATCAAGAAATGGAGTTTGGTTGATGACTGTAGGGTGTTGCACAGCTTCCCATATCTCACCAAAGACCGGATCTGTTGCATACATCTCTTTCCAAGCATCATATGCAGCACAACGCACCTCTAGAATGTGTAGGACCTGAGCAGGCGGTCGATTTAACAAATCAGCCATCTTATTACTTGTCCCCTTCTTGTATTTAATCACCAGATGGAATTGTTGGAGGTAAGAAGCC
>APFE031408269.1:0-17875 GCA_000404065.3 Pinus taeda
TTATAGGCCTAATTTGGACCCAAAAATTGTGAGACATAATGACCTGCACCTTACTGTAGTTGTAGCCGCATGCATCCCTTTTTCGCACGTTTGACTATGTGTATGCCCTAAAGGCAATATTTTCTTCTTCACTGTTTCTCCTTCTTTCTTTGCTGCCCTTTGTTGAGTCTTGAAAATGTCATTCATTTCCATTACACTTTCACTAATATGTCCATTATATCACTTCCATTTCACCTCCATTCCACTACTATGTCACCACATTCATCCCACTTTCATTATCATTGGGCCACATTTATGTTTTTCCAAACTTTATTAATTCTAAGCCTTTTAAGTGAATTTGTGGTGAAAAATTAGAAAATAATGTGCATATGCTTATACCTAACAAATGGGTTGAGATTGTTGACATGTGTAGGTTGAAAGGAGGCTTCTAGAAGGCCCTTATGTGGCACTCTAAAGCCAAATTCGAATTTGAATGGAAAGAATCATGAGATCATGAGGATATGTGTCACATCTCCTAATTGTATTGTAATTCTAAGAAGACATGTGTCTTATCAGTTCCTATTTTGATTAGGACTCTAGAGGTAGAGGGAGAGATTCATGGACTCTCATTAATGAGATGGCTTCTCATCTTTTTGTATAAATAGGAGATCTCTCTCCTTTATTTGTTGGTCTTAGCTTGTTAGCTTAGAGTTTCGAGTTCTTAAGTCTTAGCTTGTTAGTTCTTAAGCTTGTTAGCTTGTGAGATGGCTTTGGAAAGCTTTAGAGAGCTTTGTTGTACTTTGTGATTTTGAAGAATTTGAATAAAGCTTTGATGTTCTCAACATGGAAGGAGATGTGGAGTAGATGTCATGGAGCACATTAGAATGTAAGGTAGAGTAGATTTCATTTTGTAATTTTGCTTTGATTTCATTATGTCATTTGATTGCTTTCAAGTTTGATAAATTAGATTTTCCATTCATGCAATTTTAATTCATATAAGTGTATTCAACTTGTTGATCGTAGATTAGTTTTTTTTCTTTACATGTTTTTCCATCAAATAGTGACACGAGATTTGCTTCCCTGTTGACTTTGTTTTTTTAGCTTTTCAATTTCAGTTATGCTTTAATTTTAGTCTTATTCATTTGCTTTGTTAGTTAGTTTAGAAATCAATTCACTCATATCATTGACGGTTACCTCTGAAAGCCATAGCGAGACTAACTGGAGAGGGATTGAAATATGAATGTTGTGATTTGATTTTAGTTTACTTTTTTGCAATTAGATATTGGATTGCTCATTTATTGACGGTTACCTCCGAAAGCCATAGCGAGACTAACTGGCGAGGGATCGAAATATGAATGTTGTGATTTGATTTTAGTTTACTTTTTTTCAATTAGATATTGGATTGCTCATTTCATTGATGATTACCTCTGAAAGCCATAGCGAGACTAACTGGCGAGGGATCTAAATATGAATGTTGTGATTTGATTTTAGTTTATTTTCTGCAATTAGATATTGGATTGCTCATTTCATTGACGGTTACCTCCGAAAGCCATAGCGAGACTAACTGGCGAGGGATCGAAATATGAATGTTGTGATTTGATTTTACTTTTATTAGTTTGCAGTTTTTTATTTGTTTGAGTGCAATAGCTTAAATTTTATTTCCGTATTTAGACAAGCAACAGAGACAGTGATTTCATGATTAGTATTTCATCTTTTGTTTGATTGAAGTAGCTGCACATTTACACTTTTGTTCAAGTACTTATTTGATCAATAGCTTGTTTTGAGATCTTTTGAAGTGCTAAGTTTTGGAAGTTATGATTAGGGACATAAACCTTGTCTTAAAATCTCTACCCATACTTGACCTTTAAAAGTATTCTTAAGACCTTAGAATAGGATTTCCATTTGCATTAGAAACTTTAGGAGATCAACAAAAACAAAGCCCCAAAACAAAATAAAATCTATAAAACAACGAAGTAAGAAAAATGTTAACTAAGCACATATGGTGCACCACACTTCATCAGTTTACGATACCCGGATTGATAATTTATGTAGAGAAATTTAAGACGTTAAATTGACTAGACATTTTGGCGTTGTTGCCGGGGAAGTGGAATTAGGATACCTTATTTCTTACATCTAAAAAAAATTTAATAATTCTTGAGTATGCTCTCCTCCTGCACTTTGTGTGATCTAGAGGATCAGAAAAAGAATTGTTATGTTAAAAATGAAGAAAAAAAAATGAGACAAGATAAACTTCATCATCTCAATTGATTCAAATATATATATATATATCTATATATATATATATATATATATATATATATTATATATATATATATATATATATATATATAATGAAACCCAACTGCTTTGATAGGTTCAAACTGTCCAAGATTGACTGGTTATGGTCTGTAGTGGTCCTTAAAACACTGTATCCTGTTTTAATAAGGTTTTGCAACTTAGCTGCGGAATGTAGCCTGATTCCACAGCTAGTTGAGAATTCCGCAGCTGATTTCAATGTTTAGTAGGTTACAGGCGTCCAATGAAGAAACTGACCACATGGGCATCTCTGGAATTGTCCCGACATGGATCCTATCCTAGTCACCCAGCCTAGATTGATAAAAAAATCAGCTTAAGACCTCAGTCAAAGTCCTTTTTTAACATGTTTTTCTTGAAGTCTTTGTTGTCTGAAATTGAAAATCATTAATCCTTCTTATAAAATTTACAATTTCAAAGAAGAAAAAGAAGGAAAAACAATCTATAGCTATCTTCAATCCTAGCTTTCGCTGTGGCTCAGTAGAAAAATCTACATTCCTGTTTGAAGCCTTGACCCTAAAACAAACCTGCAAAAACATTAAAATAAAATAAAATAAAATAAAATCATTGTTTTGTTTAATGAAATATATATGTATATTTTTAATTTCTAAAAGTATAACATATAGTTTTATTAACAAAACAATTTAAAGAAAAATATAATAAATTTTATTATTTTGTTTAGTAAAATATATATGTATATTTTCAATTTTTGGAAATATAACATATGTAATTTTATTAACGAAATAAAGAATTTAAAAAAAAAGAAAAGAAAAAAACATTGTATATGTGAAAAAAAAAACCAAGGGTTCAAATGTTAAACGATTAAGTAACAATAAGAAGGTGAATGCAAATTTGTAGATCCATGTTAACTCCATTAAGGGGCCTCGGCATTGTCCCAACCTGAAAATAAATCAATGAACTCAATACAAACATTGCTGCCACTTAGATTTCCACCGCCTCCAAAACCTGCGATATAAACGATCTAAGCTGCAAGCTTCAACAAAATTTTTAACTCGTTGTTTTAAAAATCCAAGGTACCATTATAAATTAAAAACAACTACTCCAACAGTTGTTTAGCAACCCGTGGGTTGGGCATCATCGTTTGACATTTCCTCTCTGGTTTCTTTGTTAATAAACTAGTAAAGAAAAGAGTTGTTCCCGTATCAGGTAAATACAAGAGCCATTACACAACAAATGAAAGCTGGAAGGCCGAATGCAACAAATTCATAAAATGCAGAACTGTGAAAACATCAACTCAGAAAAACATAAACAGAGAAAAACATCAAACTTTGAGAGCACGATTTGGCCAAACGGAGACGAATTTGAAAAAAAAACATGGGTTTTTTTGCCAGTAGGGTCAATTAGATAACCTAGAAACCGTTTTAAGAAATTCATGGCGGTTTGGGAGATATCCTTGCTTCTTTGGAGCCCATTTTTGCTTGCCGCGTGTAGAAAAATGGATTTTAATGAATAGGTTGTGATTTAATTCAGCATGCCTAAGGAAGGGAGTTCTAATTAGGAAACAACTGTGTGTTGGCATCTAAAAATTGAGTACACACCTCCCATCTTTACTTCATCACACCTGTCAGGCGTGTTCGAATCCACGAAGACTTCCATAATCGTTCCACGACCTTTTGCATTTATTTTCAAATGACTTCATGATCATCCTTCGAATTTAACACATGTTGGCTATACTTGGACACTCCACTTGTAATTATGGGGACGTAATTGATTTGATCACACCGCACAAATTCTACAGCCGTCTAATTTAAAACTCTGCCGGGCTCACTTTACTCCCCTACAGTTCTATTGAAGTTACATTTGCATTTCTACCCTATTCACATAAGCCTCCACTCCGCTCCATTCCCGCCACTTGTTCTTTGTTTCTCCATTTACCATCACTGGATTTTTCTCCATAAAACCATGTCAATTCCCCGCTAACACATAATGGATTTTTTTTTCATCATTCACGCAGACGTATTTTAAAGGAAGGAGGAAAGGAATGGGTTTTTTGTTGAAGAGCAGAACCAAAAGGGTAAGGAATTACACAGAATTGAAGATCAGTTTATCTCATAAACTGAAGGGGATTCTTGCGAACTCTGGCAATCCCTGTGTGATCACAGTATCTAAGAATGAAGGTCAAAAAGATTTCACCACAGTGCAGGCTGCTGTCAATGCAGTTCCAACAAATAATATGCACCTTGTTACCATTAATATCAAACCTAACATTTATAAGGAGAATGTGAAATGTTATTATCAAGCATGACCTTAGTATCCTTGATTATTTATTGAACTTTATTTTATGTTTGTATGGGAAGCTCGAGGCTTATTGTGTAGTAACACTGGTATTTTCAGTTAGAGAAAGGATCAATCTCATTTTGGTTGATTTTTGTTTCAACTGAAAATATACATTTTAAAGATGAATCACTTTCTTTTAAGGTTGCAGAAAATCCATAGGAAAGTGCGGAAGAGATAAAAAGCTATGCACGACACAAGTATCCAAAATATGCGTAAAACTAATGGTTGACTGTTTCAGCCACTTTCCGCAGCTGGTTCAAGTTTCCGCAGCTATTTTTGTTAACTCTAGGTTGCAGGTGTCATCAAGCAAAACAAGCCAGATGGGTAGCTGGGAAAATGTCAGTATATGGATGGTGTCCTATTCATTTGATCCAATTCAATGAAAAACACCCCGGTCAAAGGGAAGTCAAGTTGTGTGTTATCACTGAGTCGCCACACTAAGTCGTTGCATGTCAAGAAAAAAATAATAATTTTGAAGCAATGAAATGAATAACTTATTTGCTCACTTTTCTGAAGGTATTGATTAATTTTGGACTGATGATGAAAGATGAATGGCTAACTTTGTATTCAAGATTTTTAGCTACAGAAACTGTGCACATTCTGCAGCTAAAGTCCAATTCCAAAGCAGGTATAAATTCTTTTGATTTTTCCTTTGAGAACTTGTTTCATTAATACAAATTCTTAGTTTTGTGTGTAAATATCATAACTAGAGAGATTGATCATCTCTCTCCTTTGATAATCTTACATTCCATTGCAAAAGAAGTATTAGTTTTTTTTGCAGGTTCCAGGAAGAAGGACAAATGACTACAAGAGAATAGTGTCTCTCTAAGAGATCAATTTGTTTCATAAGAGGATGATCAGCAACAAAGAGGAAATATACTGATGCAAAATCATATCCAAACACTTGAAAAACTTTCAGATACTATTGTCTCCATCACATCCATACTTCATAATAAACCATTCACCTCATTTCACTCCATATTTTCCATTTACATTCACATACACTTTCCATCTCTTTTTGTCCATTCATAACCCGCAAATAAAAGCAAGAGGCTCATTCACATGCTTATTGCCCATTGCTATTTCTATTCTCCATTGCCATCTTCCATTTTCATCTTCCATTTCCTGTCATTTTCATTCCGCAAATAAGCCCTACTTCAATGCAAATTATTGAGTCCATAGTCCTTTGAGTCTAAGTTCTTTGTAAAAACACCTTTAGGCTTGCATGCCTTAATGGTAAGTCCTCATGCTGACAAACAAAGGGAATACATTAATGTCCCTTGTTCATTAGATCTCCTAGGTGACTCGACATCGAAAAATTCATTCATACCTAGCAAGATGTGTTTGGGTATCTTGACTCTCATTGTCATCAATGGTGAGAGTTCTCGTGTTGACTAGTGGCATCCATTAATGGCCACTAAGCCAACAATTTCCTACTATGTTCGACATCAGAACATCTTTTCACATAGTAGGAATTGTGCCAATGAGTTTTGAAGACATGAAGACTATTATTTTCAGCATTTTGGAGCAGATTCAGCAAGTTTTAGTAGAAGCAATAAAAAGTCATCTTATCTCTTTATCCATGACTCCTCTTGTTCAACCACTAGAAGAATAATATAATCAGAATTTTGCAGCCACCACACATACAACTCATCCATTCCAAAGGGTAAGTGAAGGTATGTCATTTTCTGACTTTTGACCATAGAATTCCATAAAAAGCTAGAATGATAATTGTTGGAAAAACATTTCTCTTCCTCATTTCATAAAATTGTCAATACCATCAGTTTGGGGGATACATTCATCTTCATATCTTGCCGTGTCCATCATACTCAGGAGTCCACATAATTCTAGCATATATTAACTATTACATTGTTATTATGAGCATGCAATGGCTTTTCAAAAAAGTGTTTTAAGGATAAATTGGATATAAACAAAATTATGGTTGTCACACAAGAACCAACCACCATGCAATCTAATAAAGATATACTTTGCAACAATAATCAAAATATCATTATGCAAAGTTCAAAGATCAAAATAGAATGCAAAAAAAAAAAAATATTGGTTGTAACACAAGAACCAACCATGTTGCAATTCAAGTAAAACACTTTGCAAAAATATGAAGTTATCAAAAAATATCATGCAAAGTTAAGCCAAAGCTCAAGGATCAAAAGAGTTAATGTAATATATATTGCATGAGGACATGCAATAACTTCAGTTGGGGGGTATGTTGAGCCTTGAAAATGTCATTCATTTCCATTACACTTTCAGTATTATGTTCATTATATCACCTCCATTTCACTACTATGTCACCACATTCATCCCACTTTCATTATCATTGGGCCACATTTATGTTTTTCCAATCTTTATTAATTCTAGCCTTTTAAGTGAACTTGTGGTTAAAAATTAGGAAATAATGTGCATAAGCTTATACCTAACCAATGGGTTGAGATTGTTGACATGTGTAGGTTGAAAGGAGGCTTCTAGAAGACCCTTATGTGGCACTTTAAGGCCAAATTCGAATTTGAGTGGAAAGAATCATGGGATCATGAGGATATGTGTCACATCTCCTAATTGTATTGTAACTCTAAGAAGACATGTGTCTTATCAGTTCCTATTTTGATTAGGACTCTAGAGGTAGAGGGAGAGATTCATGGACTCTCATTAATGAGATGGCTTCTCATCTTTTTGTATAAATAGGAGATCTCTCTCCTTCATTTTGTTAGTCTCAGCTTGTTATCTTAGAGCTTAGAGTTTAGAGCTTAGCTTAGCTTGGAGTTTGTAGTTCTTCCTTGATGGCTTTTGAAATATTTGGAGAGCTTTGTTGTACTTTGTAATTTTGAAGAATTTGAATAAAGCTTTGATGTTCTCAACATGGAAGAAGATGTGAAGTAGATGTCATGGAGCACATTAGAATCTAAGGTAGAGTAGATTTCATTTTGTAATTTTGCTTTGATTTCATTATGTCATTTGATTGCTTTCAAGTTTGATAGATTAGATTTTCCATTCATGCAATTTTAATTCATGTAAGTATGTTCAACCGGTTGATCATAGATTAGTTTTTTTTCTTTACATGTTTTTACATCAAATAGTGACATGAGATTTGCCTCTGTGCTGACTTTGTTTATTTTAGCTTTTCAATTTCAGTTATGCTTTGATTTCAGTCTTATTCATTTACTTAGTTAGTTTAGGAATCAACTCACTCATATCATTGACAGTTACCCCCGAAAGCCATAGTGAGACTAATTGGCGAGGGATCAAAATATGAATGTTGTGATTTGATTTTAGTTTACTTTTCTGCAATTAGATATTGGATTGCTCATTTCATTGACGGTTACCTCCGAATGCCATAGCGAGACTAACTGGCAAGGGATTGAAATATGAATGTTGTGATTTAATTTTAGTTTACTTTTCTGCAATTAGATATTGGATTGCTCATTTCATTGACAGTTACCTCCGAAAGCCATAAGCGAGACTAACTGGTGAGGGATCGAAATATGAATGTTGTGATTTGATTTTAGTTTACTTTCTGCAATTAGATATTGGATTTCTATTTCATTGACGGATACCGTCTGAAAGCCATAGCGAGACAACTGGCGAGAATCGAAAAATTGAATGTTATTTGATTTTAGTTTACTTTTGCATTAGTATTGGATTGCTCATTTCATTGACGGTTACCTCCGAAAGCCATAGCGAGACTAACTGGTGAGGGATCGAAATATGAATGTTGTGATTTGATTTTACTTTTATTAGTTTGCAGTTTTTGATTTGTTTGAGTGCAATAGCTTAACTTTTATTTCTGTATTTAGACAAGTAGCAGAGACAGTGATTTCATTATCAGTATTTCATCTTTTGTTTGATTGAAGTAGCTGCACATTTACACTTTTGTTCAAGTACTGATTTGATTAATAGAACGTTTTGAGATCTTTTGAAGTGCTAAGTTTTGGAAGTTACCATTAGGGACATAAACCTTGTCTTAAAATCTCTACCCATACTTGACCTTTAAAAGTATTCTTAAGACCTTAGAATAGGATTTCCATTTGCATTAGACACTTTAGGAGATCAACAAAAACAAAACCCAAAAATAAAATAAAATCTATAAAACAGCGAAGTAAGAAAAAGGTTAACTAAGCACATATGGTGCACCACACTTCATCAGTTTACGATACTCGGATTGATAATTTATGTAGAGAAATTTAAGACGTTAAATTGACTAGACACCCTTGTAGCCCTCTTTCTCACCTTTCTTTTTCTTACTTTGACCTTATTTCTTGTGGATTTCATAGATATGGTGTGTTTCCAAATGAAGAGTGGACAAGCTCTATTTATAGAGGTTTGTCCCTCCTCCTTGAAGGCAACATGACTGTCCCTAAAGCCGACTTGTAGTTGCATTATATTTCAACATTTATTCATTGTTTTTGTTGCTTGTAGGCTTCGTTGGTGCTAGGAGAGGATTTGATCGTGCTTGGAGTTATTTCCTTGACCTTGTATGATGACTGACATGATGTAACATGACCTAAAAGGGTATTTTCATAATTACCTTTTGACATTGACTCTCTAGAAGCACTTCAAAATGTGTTTAACCTATTTTCAATGAGCAAGAAACTCATTGACAAATAATGCAAAAATAATTTCTCTTTTCTTGAATAAGTACAAATATCAAAATTACATTTATGAAGACCGAACCTAGTTACATTTTCTCCAACACTCTAGGTGTGATTCCCATGCTTTAGTTTGAATCAAGATGCCATCGAAGAATACTAACACACAATTGGAAGGGTTTGAAAATATTAATCATGAGGTTTTATAAAGTGGATGGAGAATTGCAAATATTGACAGCTCTATGATCTGGGTGTGTTTGAAAGGTTGTCTTAGGGATTTCTACCTCTCTCATCTAAATTCGTGGTATGCTGAATGTATATCAAGCTTAGGAAACACTTGGCTTTGTGAAGTTCATCCAATCAATAAAAAATAACTGGGATAGGGAATTTGTCGTTAATTGTCAAAATTTTGAGAGCCAAAAAATTAGGACACTTCTTCCAAGTGCCTTCCTTCCTTAATACCATGACTAATAGTGATGAGTAAGAGTGTGTACTAGGATGTATGTACTAGTTCCTGAATGCTCTCTTCTATAGGAGAGTGTTGTTAGTGTCAGTCTTTGCAGCCTTCCTCCAGTGATCAAACATGCTCTTACAAAGTGATTTTAAGGTGTCAAGGTCAAATTTTGTCATTTCAGTGAGTCTTCAAGTAAAATTTGGTCACTAGGTATTAGGTCTAAGGTTTGCTTTTACTCCTTTCAAAGTTGTCCAAATGTCAGTCCATGTCACCATTCATCTGAGTGTAGCATCATTCAGAGGGTTGTCATCATCATGTAAGGTTCCAATGGGTCATTTTACACCTTGTTCATGCTTCAGTTGTGCCTAGGTAAGGTTCATTTCCCTCTCCTAGGGTTTTGAGGGTAATTTCTCTTGGATGATCAAATCATCAACAAAACTTATATCCCGATGTTCATACACCTTCCCCTATCCTTAATGTACCTTATTAAACACTTCCCATCATTGATATCCCTCAAATTCCTCATTTTTGCACAAATCCTAGTTTCTTGCTACAACTTGACAATTTTCTAGGCTAGGCATGTGTTTTACCCTTTTGGACCTCTTCCCCTCACTCAATCTTTGAAATTCCACTTTCCCCTACTTCCTAATATCCCTCCCTAATTCCCAAAATTTTCTCAATAATTTAGAATCCCCTTATCCCCTTCATTTCACTTCATTTCGATAAATCTCTTGTTCCACACATTCAGATAGGTTTTACTCCAATGATGTTTCTGAGCAAGAAAAGATGAATTTTGGAAAACTGAGAGAGGTTTTTGTCCATAATAGGCCAAGGAAGAAAATTTTCCTTCACTTTTTACACAGGTGTCATGGTTTTAGAGAAATATCCAAAATACAATTTCCTCTGGAGAATTGATGCACCTCTGAAGTGACCTTGGGAAAATCAAGATTTCTCCTAGCTTGGTTGGCCTAATGACTTTATTGATGAGTTAAATGATAACTAGACACAAATATATTTCCAATGCGCTATCATGAGCTCAATTTTGAGTTGAGGAAGACCTTCAAAAATTGACTACAACAATATTTTTACTTTAAGCAGCCTCATTTTTCACATTTTGACCAGCCTTGGGAGATTTGACTTTTGGCAGGGCAAATGAACTCCAAATTGAAAAATTCAAGTTTTTTTGGAAATTAGACTCAATAATATTTCCAACGAGCTATCATATGCCAAATTTAGACACTGGGAAGGCCTCCAAAAGTCTCCTACAAAAAGCGCGACGCACCTGGGTTAGAGCGCGGCGCATTGGGCAATGTTCTTCAGTGTAAATCCATAACGGGCGCAAGACATTGAAATAGTGTGATGCACCTATGAGGTGGCATGGTGCACATGGCCACAAGGCCAATTTCACTCACAATCTCCTCCAAAATTGAAAAATTGCTAAATCCTCACTTGTCCAAGTAAGTTAACATTCCTCCATGACCAATGAATGAGTTTATCTTGGTGCTTATGGTGATTTAATGGGAAAAAAAATAAAACCCTACCTCCTTGCATTTCTTGTCAAAAACAATTGCATAGGGTTTATAAATTGTATTTATTGCTGCTAATTCCACTCCTAAGCATTTCTCACTTCCTCACTCCTTCATTCCCTCTTTCCCTCACTTCATTTTCTCCCTCTCTTTACATTTTCATCTACCCACTCCCTAATCCCCATATCCCTAAAATAATCCCTAGTCCCCCTATCCCAAACCCTAGTTAAATATCCTAAAACCCTAATTGTTGTCCCAAAGCCTAAATATTATTCCCTAAACCCTTCTATTCCCCCAAAACTTGACAACAACATTCCCAAACCCCTCATACACATTCCCTCCACAGTCCCTCATACATAGATATCTTTGGTAGAAAAAACCTAAAGACACCATAAAATCTCTTCATACTCATCTAAGAAAACTCCAACATTGGCAAACATGGAGTCAGATTCTTCCTATGACAGAGATGAGGAGACATTCAGTGATTCTTCTAGAGAAATGCATGCACCAAGAAGACCTCACAAGGGTGGTAAACATAACCGAGAGGAGCCTACTTCACTTGCCGAGCTGCTGCTTGTTCTCTTGCTGTCACATGCTTTCAACACCAATCTTGTTATCAATTCTATGAGATGGTAGAGAGAGTCAAGTACCACCATGAACTGGCCAGATTGTTTGTGCTCCATCTTCATAATGGCCAAGTCACTTTGGCAGGGGTGACATTCACCTTGACACCTGAAACTATTTCTCAAGCAACTGGCATCCCAAATGTCAGTGAGCAGTGGAATAAAAGGCAGCTGATAGATAGAAAGAATTATGAGCCTTACATCAAGGTTGGTTTTCAGAGACATATCAGTAGAGTTTTTCCCTTCAAGTATCTGAAGGACACATATGCTCCCTTGATGAAACTCATAACTAAATATTTCAGCTGTGAGGGAAGATTTTCTTGCCTGTATGCCTGTTACATCAGATTGTTGAAGCACTTCACTAGGATGAGAATGATGAATCTCCCCTAGTTTATTTGCCATAACATTGAGAAGATGACCACCTTAGTGCACAGGAAGCCTCTTTAGCAGCAATATAACAACATATATCATTTTGCACTAATCAAAATTGTGGTTTTGCATCAGCTTGGTTTACAGAACATCTCATGGGAGGGTTTCATTTCACATGAGGTCTTTACAGGTCCTCAAGTACCCACAGTAGTTTTTCATGAGGTAGGAGGGCCTTCACATTAGCAGGATATTAATGAGACACAAACCACTAGTGTGCCACTGTTTGTCACTTACCAAAAGGGCACTAGATGGTTGTTTGCAGTAGCAAAATGAGTACTATCTCCACCCGAGGTGGAAGGGGTCTTGTTTCCTCCATTAGCAGAGTAAGTACGGGACAAGGGCAAGTAGCTATTGCATGATGAGGGGCCTTCAGGAGTAAAAGAGATAGATTTCATTCTTATTCAGGATGATGACACCAATTTGGACTCACAAAGCTCAAAGCTTAAAGAGATTATTTGGGAGCAGCAAGAGGACATTCATGATTTGTCTCTCAGCCTGGAAAGAGCCAAATGGATAATCAAATATCCAGAGCAAAGAAACAAATATCTAGAGGATCAGCAAACCATTATGGAGCTACAAAACATACAAGAAAACCGGCAAGCTGCCAAGAGGAGGAAAATCAAGCTGACACCACTTGAACAAGAAATTGATGCTGATCATGAATCTTGGCTTGAGAGGGCAAATATCCACTTGGAAAAGATGCTAGAGAAGGCTAATAGAGAGAAAAATATGTTGAGGCACATGGCCTACCACTACTTGGCGAGAAACAATGTGTGCAAAGCAAGAATCAAGATTTTGAAGGCCAAGTTGAAGAAAGCATTGAGGAAGAGAAAAGAGAAAGATAGACTCCAAATCTTGGCTAAGGCTTCCTTAGCTCAACACAACACTTAATGAAGGACACTCCGCCCAAATTTCAAGAAATTTGGGACACTTTTTGCAAATTTTGAACTTTTGGCCTAGAAAACAGGTTTTTTTGCCTGATGCGCCACGCCACTTGGCGCACGCTTTTGATAGAGACCTCCTTTTGAGGAAAACTCAACATTTTTGGATTTGTTATGGAAAAATATGAATGTCCTCACATGGCCAAGATATTTTGACAGGTTTTGAGCTTCCAAAAAGGTCAAAAACACCTAAAAAATGACCTTTCTGCCCCTTTTTGGACACACAGGAAGCAGTGTTGGGAGCTCAATTTTGGAGGGAAAAATGGAGGCCAAATTCAGAAATTCCACTTGTTCTGGAAAGTAGACAATAGAAATTTCCAACAAGTCCACTTGGAGCAAATTTGGTGCATGGGAAGGCCTCTAAAATTAGCTGCAAAAAGGCGCTACGCATAGGGAAATCAGCGTGACACATAGGATGAAATTTGCTCATTTTGGCCAAAAAAAACTCTGTTTTTCACCTAGTTTCTTCACAGTTTGACTTTTCTCTTTCTAATAGTAAAAATCATGATGTAATTTAATGTGAATTGATGGATTTTGATGTAATTATGCTAAATTTTCAGTCATAGAGGTAGATTCATCATGAAAAAGTAGTTTGCAACTGAATCAATCAGTTTCCTAGGTTTTAGAGGCATGCTATTCCACTGCCTACTTTTTAGTTCTTAGTTTAGATCTTGTTGAAACAGCTCGTAAACTCATGAACTCGACCCCTAAAACCTAGCATGAGTTGTTCGATGCCTATATCTAGTAGTTTTTCAGTCATTTGTAGGGGTTGGACTTTTGTGAATGCTTTGAGCATTATTGTACATTCATCTCTACAGTTTGGCAATGGAATAGGCCAGGGTTTGCAACACTTTATGGGATTCTTGTGGCAACTTGATTTGGTATTGTTTTTCTTTCTGTAATGCAAGTTTACATGTATTTATGTATGTCATCATCTCTCTCTGTTCATCTTAACTAAATGAAACAAGGATAAAGGTAGAATTCATTGATGTTTGCAGTGCTCTACCTTGGTTTGTTTAGTTATTTATGTTTTCAGTTGTTTGAAGAGGATCCCTGAGACTTTCATGCTATCTTCAACTCCTCACCAGTCTAAAAGATCTCCATCTCACTCAATTTGAAGTACCAAACCGTTTGCCTACCTCGCCCCATAGGGATCTCTGCAAAAGTGAGCCTCGTTCCCTAGACCCAAATTTGCCTTTCACATTTGAACCAACAAAACATCATCAAATTCAATCAAACTCTTCTGAACACATACCTAGCCTAAGATTAGTATTCACATCAGTCATCTCAAGCCTCATTGATCATATTTTGCTAAGATTGACAAGGAGAGAGCCCTCTCCCAACCTAGTAGGGCTAGCTAACAGGTTAAGCGTAGTTTGATGTTATCATAGATCCTACCTTTCTCAGCCTCAGGTAGATTTAGGCACTAAAAAGTGTCAATAAGGATGTACATTTGGATGGTTAACTTCTTGGGATCAAGGGAAGACCATGGTCATGATCTCCACAAGAAAGGAGTAAGCCCTATGGTATCTCAAAGACCTAACGATGTTTATAAAGGACTAGACTCAAGGCTAGGTGGATTTCTCATGTCAAACTTTCTATATATGGCATTAAATTGAGAAAAAAAAATGCCACAATGACCTTTCTTTAGTAATTTCTCCATATGATGAGAGTTGGAAATTTAAGAAGGGCCTTCTTAAATCCTTTAAATGGCGTGTAAATGACCCCCTTTAGTGAAACTAAAATATTGTTCCTTGAAATCTATCATGATTGGTCCTAAAGCATGTTATCATTCTATTCTAAATATTATATCACAACCATCCATATCAATGGAAAATAGATGGGTTTTTAGCTAATAGTCACCTATCTATTGTTTGAACTTTTCACATATACCCTAGTTTTCATCATATCCGTTAGTGATCATGATTTGGAAATTGTGCATTGGGTGGATAAACAATTGGTTTCTTCTATTAATCACTTGTGAATGAAATTGTAAGTATTTTCATTATCAACTATGATGACTACTTATTAGTGCTTGATGGTAGCCCTTAAGTTTTAAGGTTTGTAGAGTTGAAATGCTTGCCAATACATACAAGGATATTAGTGGTTCTTCCTAAGGGAATTTAAATTTGATTGATGCATGAGTAGAGGTGTTGTGTCTTCAACCGATAATTATGGGACCTCTTTAGTAGTTATGTGTTCTCTTAGGATTGAATTGGTTGTATGGAAATTATGATAAATTCTTGTTCCTTCACATATGACCTCGATCATATTTTTAATCACAATTACAACAAAGTCCATATCTATGGTAGTCTACCATTTTTACTATAGACAACCTTTGTACTTTCAAGGGATGAGTAGGGGTTGTGCTTGGAGAATTAGCATAGGGAGGATGATTTCAATGATTTAAAGATGGTTTTTGGTTTGTGCATTGATCATTATCTCCACTTATATATCCCTTTGAGACACTTTCAACTAGGAAATCATACATTGCATTCTTATTTGATTTCATATTTCCTCCTTGGGGCTATTAATGAAACATTATTTATAGAAATAAATTGTTAAGTTCCTTGTATAGATGGATAATTTCTCAAAGGCTAACATAAAGTCTACAATTGAGCCTATTTGGTGTAACCTGGTAAGTTATCCCAAATATTGAGTATCTATATCAAAATGTGAAATATAGATAAATATAACAAACTAACTCCAAATGATGTATCCCATATAAGAATTTCTATGCCATTCCCACCATTGCCATCATTTCAAATTTAGATACAAGATCCACACTTGAAGTTTCATCATGCAATCGATAATGTCATGGAGGGTGAAGTAAGGTTCCATTTGAGTGACCCATTGTGATGGATTAGAGCCACCACACTTAAGTTATAAGTTTAATTCTAGTGTGGCTCAATTTGTTGTGAATTCTAGTGGTATTTTTATAGTATTCTTTGAGTTAACATAAATTCAAGCTTCCCATTAAACATCTTTTCCAGGATAATGAGGGCGTTGATTTTTCTTATTCAATTTGTCACCCAACTTCTTATCCAACTTCTCATCCCAATATTTAACGTTTACTAAATTTGTAAAGGTTAGGTTTCAGGGTGTGTAGCCTATTGGTAGTAGAGTGAGTTGTCATGTTGTTTAGGTTGATGGTATGAAATGGTTTATAGGGTTCCACCATGGGTGATCTCACTAAAAAAATTACCAAGTCCTGAGGCTAAGAGAGTGTCATATGTTATAGCTCTATGATATACATGCAGAGTCCAACAATGGTACTTGGTTCAATATCTCAAGGAACTAAATAAGGAGGCTTAATTGTACCCTTTTCCATGCTACTTGACCACTCAAGTACTAGAGAGAAATCTCCACAAGTGTTGTTCTTGGTATACTATAGCAACAAGATGCTTAATTAGTTTATCTACATACAATTCCAAGTATACCTAGAGGACTTCATAGATACCTAAGGGTATGTGGAAGTGAAATTATATATACAATTACTATTTAATATAGTACTAATTGAAGGGGTGTCAATAAGTACTAGTGTTCCAACAATGTGATTCTACTTCTATTTTTTTGTGTGTATTCTTTCCTAACCACAATTTTACCAATTGAATGATAGTTCAGTAGGTTATTTAAAAACATCATAACATATTTGAAAATAAAATAAAGAGCTTGTTGACCCAATAATAATGCCTGAAATCACTAGAAAATAATTTACTTTTCAAGGTAGGGTTTGAGGTCAAATATGTAAAATGATTATAACTTCGACTACACTTCTTAGATTGGCTATTATTATCCCAATTATTAGATTTCATTGGTTCTCTAGATATACCAATATTGGCATGACTAAAATTTGTATACTATATCAAAAGATATCTAATCTATAAATTGCAAAACCATCACTAAGAAAACTCTAACAAAAGGCTAATTTTAAATCAATGATAACCCACTTTTAGAACTCCAATTTGGATACTTTTTTTTTAATTACTTATTTTTGTTAGAGAAACACAAATCTATGGTTGATTTATTCAAATTATGCACACAAAGTTTCAAAATCAACTTAAGTGTTGTCATCCTCTCCTTTTTTTCCTTAAAAAATCAACAAAAAAATTTTCCCACTTTGTGCGCAAGAAAAACCCTGGATACCACTTGTAATATACTTAACACTAGAAATTTAGAGCAACTAAATAGAAAAATTGAAGAACACAAGAGAAATAAATAAACAATGAGACAAATCCTTTATATTAATGATATTGAAAAATAGAGAGTTATGTTCACTTGCCTCTTCAAGGGGTCAACTTCCGAGAGAAAATCTTTAAATAGAATAAGTCTTGACATAACATTACATAACCTTCTACTCAATATATAGATATCAAAAAATAAATTTAACTATTTGGAAGTCCACTTATAATGAGAGTCTACTAACTAACTAAAAACTTAATAATAAAGAAGACACTTCTCACTGTGAATGACTATTAATTAACTATATTTAGTGAGCCTCATTAAATAAATGTTTCCTCATACATCAATAAAGTGTCTCATTTAAAGGGGATATAATAAGACTCTAACATTAAATGAATGCTTCCTCATGTTAGCGCTTGAAATTTCACCTCAGGCTGAGAAAGGCAAACCTCAAGGCAACATCAAACCATTTAGCCTCGTAGCTAGCCCTACGGGGCAGGAGAAGGCTCTCTCCGGTCTATCTCGTAAAATC